>JACXSJ010000989.1:0-134643 GCA_014851325.1 Pentalonia nigronervosa | reverse complement strand
AGAAAAAAAAATAGATTTTGTCGATAACTGGTGTTCTATGTAAATATTGCCGTTTTTCCATAATTTTTTTTTATTTTCTTGATTATTTTAACCACCTACAATTTTCTATCAGAAACTCCCTGTATTGAACATTGTCTACTATAAAAGGTGTCTTTAGATATAAAAAAAAACTGCACACACACACACACACACACACACACATCATTTTAAAACCAATATATTCCGCTCAGAATGTTAAACAGTAGTATTTTTTTAGTAAATATCGTCAAAGACCCCTATTGTTTTACATAAAACTTTATTATTAAACAAAACAGTTTTGTATGATTTTGAACGTACATTTTCAATTTCCTTCCATAGTGTACCTTTCTATCCCATTTTTACCAAATATGATATCGACCAATTCGCGTTTCCAAAAAATTTTTGGTATATACCCGCACCAGTTTAATATGTACTATTATTTTATTTTTCAAAAAAAATTTTCAACTACAAGACTAATTTTTTATTTTATTAATGAATATACTTAAAAAATACTGTACCTACTCAAGATATTTTGTAAATGTTTTATATTTCACTAAACTAAAATATATTTATAATTAATTTCCATAAAATTTACTTTAATATTGTTTTGCCTTTAAGCTAATAATAAATTTTTTAATAATTTTAAAAATTACAGAAATTCATACTTATTTAAAAAAAAAAAATTATCACCACATTTTGATATTAGTTTTTGTGAATGATAATATTTCTCACAAATTAGTTACAAACAAATAAGTAGTAAAACGATTATTATTAATTAGTACTTCAGCAGTAATATTTTACACTTTTAAGTGCTGAAACGTAATTACAAAACATAACAATTTTATTCTTACTTATTATATCTTAGTATAGGTATAATATAAAAGTACATTTTTAAAACCCATGACCAACTTATTTATTATCACGTTATGTGGCGTATTATATTGATTATACACAATAATACTTAAATGTTTTCATTAAACAAAATATATAGGTATTAAGTATTCAAAAACTTCAAGACTAAAGTGAGTAAGATAATATGTTATGTATGACGTAGGTATTATCTATTTAAATGAGGTGGGTAGTGACTACTGTGTTTTTATAAAAATGTGTATAGGATTTTTATTCACTTGTGGTTTTAATAAAAACAGTAATAAATATGAGCATAATAATTAAATGTAATAAATTATAACGTCATTGTTGAAACGGCAAGAAATGGGGTTACGGCAGTGTGGTGCGTGATCAGAATACATTCAGAAGAAAATACCGTCACAGAAAATTCAGCAGGCTTTTTTTGTATCCTATCTGTTCGTAATACATAATATATACACAAACACACACGAAACCACCAACATGCTCACATTTTTAGATTAACTGTCAATTAAGTTTTTGTTACCGAAACGGGTACCAATATATCGTTATAGTGCTCCAGTTGCATACCATATTATAATTGTGTAATACTTTCGAACATTAAATAAATTGTAGTATAATATACGACTACAATTCAGTATAAAGCCAATATTTTTCTAAAGCAGTTAGATTAAAAATTAAAATACGTATACAACCAGAGGTGCTTTCATATATGATTAGTTAGAGTAGAGTATGGTAGAGCAGAGTTTAGTCTACATTATCAGCTGTACTCTAAACCATATTACTTCGAATAACCGAACGGTATATTGTTATCAATCTTTTCGTACTGATAAATGATAAGCAATAACAGTTAGGAAAATCAGAAAAGCAATTTATTTTACATACATTTAAAAGTTAAAAGCCAAAAGATATAATATTTGTCACAAGTGTAATGAAAATACGTAATTATATAATATTTTTGATTTTGTAATCTTTGTAAATAAGCATTATTATCAGTGTAGTTATAACATTAGGTTATGAAATAACCTAATTATTTGTTTAAACTCTTAGGGGTTAACCTGGAGTCAACAACTCCACGTTACCGAACGGTAGTATGGCAAACAAATAATCAAAATTTATAGTCGGTTGTTGGACACTAGTCTTGCTTCAATCGCTTCAACGTGTGATAATTTGTATATTAAGACTTATGAATATATTATCATATAAGTAAATTAATTTGAAAATAATATTTAATCATCACGATAAAAATTACAAATGACTGTAAGTATAGTAGAACTGAACATCCAAAAAAATAAATATTTGGGAATCAACAACTAAATTGGATTTCCATTCGATAGATATCTTACCCTATATAAATACACAAAAAATATATAGTGCATCAATTTAAGTGTTTTTATGCTACTTATTACATTACACATTGGTAACATAGATAAGATTTTGCATGTAGGAGAGACTTAAAATTTGTTGATTGTTTTATAAAGAAAATTTAACTTTAACTTTAGGATTCCTTATAAGTTTGGTATTCTGATGCTTTATTGTCTTGGATATATACATTTTAGACTTTTACAGTTTTACCGCAATCTTCATAAAAATTACAATTTTAATACATGGTTAGGTACATATTACAAAATATGTTCACAGAATACTCTTAAAGTATTTTAAATTTTTCTGAAATTAGGTAGGGCTGCAACTTATTCAGACCTTATAGCTACGCAACTGTTGTATTAAATATAAAGAGTAATAAATATTTGTAATATTATTTTATACATATCACATTTCAAATATAAATCATATATGTGATTATATTTTGTACAAAAAAAAATGTATTAAAATAAATTTATCTAATAACTCTTAGTTCTATAAAAATTAAAAGCTTGTCCCTAAATACACCATTGACATTATATTGTACACCGTTATACGTCATGTAAAATAATACATACATTAAATGTTACACAATAACATCAATAAACTTATTATTATAATAATAATGTATAATTAGATACTAGTTTAGTGTAGTATACATATTAATGTTATAGTAATATATTTTAACAATTATTATTTTTTAGAATACAAAATATATTTTAGTATCGAAGTATATAAAATGTATTTACAGTTTTTTTGCTTATTTGTTTTCATCCATCGCCGAGTCTTGTCATTTAAATACTATCTATCCCCCACCTACCGCCATTATAATGAAGTCAATAGCCCGGAATAGCATCTACAGTGGGGCAATAAGGATGAAGATAAGCTGTTTGCAATACACGAGAGATGCAAAAGAGAAAGAAAAAAACCGAGGATATAAAAAATAAAAGGAAAAAGTGGTATAAAAACCACTCGAAGAGCCTCCTGATAAAGGAAAGCCAAATCCAATAAGAATGCATGATATATAAGCGCATTAAACTGTTGTAAAAAAATTCGATCCCGTTATTTCTTCCCACAAGTAATTTATGATTTGCCCGCACGTAAATCAGAAATGCAGGTCGACAGAGTCGAAAATAAAAAAATAAAAATAAATACTCAAAAATCTTATTTTTCGTGTAAGCACGCATTCGTTTTATTATGGACTAAATGCTATCACAAACTTTCATGAAATTAAAATAAAAAATATTTATCAATCATGATATTATTATGATATGCATTTTTATCTTTTATCATTTCTTTTATAAACTTAAAATCCCGTTAGACCCAGCACCGTTTTATATATGAATCGACACACGATTGTTTATTATTATGAACTTGAAAATTTAACATACATATATTATATTGTATGAATGCCTGCTTTATAAAAACAAATCTAAATTATTTATAAGTTAAATTTAATTTGCATATTATATATGAAATATTACATTAAATTATAGATGTGAAAATGTATTTTGTACAATTTAAAAACTACCTATAGTAATCATTCATTATATTATATTATAATTAAAAGGTTTCTAATGTCCTTTCAATGGTTTAACCAAAATATAATCCATATATTTTTATTTACTTTAAAACTATGCGTCCTCTTTATCCAGTTTGTAATAAACTTAAAGGGAATAAAACTTTTCCTGATATTCTACCAAAAATAAATACATTTTTATAAATGTTTTTTTCGTATTTGATCGTTAAACGTTTTTCCTCATTTACGTTTATTGTTATATTCACCAGCATTTTCAACAAAGATATTATTTTTCCGATTTATCCGTAAATACGATTTGCCGGTTTTCCCTATTCACAAAAAAAAAAAAAAAAAAATCATAGTAATAGTTCCCCCGTGGTCGTCTATCGATATGTGTGTATGTGTGTATGTATGTATACAGTATAGTATGTAAAAAGACGGCAAAATGCCGACCAGAGAGCTCTCCCCTTCAAAAATACGACGGTGCGTCTTGTTAGTTTATGGTCAAGCGTAACAAAGCTTTTCCGGAATCGCGACCAGACCTACCGATTTAAATGGCCGATGACCGGAAAATATCTACTCCTGCCGTCGCTGCGTTGTCGGCCGTTAGATATTATATCATTGTCGTTTGAGTTTTCTCGCGGGATTTTTTCCACCATTCGCCCGCACGTCCAATGCTAAATCGACACGGTGCCCCTCGCTTGCTTGAAAAACCACCGAATGCGATTAACCAGGGGTGGCCATCAACGGAATGCACTCGTTTTCGCCGTTTAAAAACAAATGGTTTCGGCAGAGTTCGATCGAGTCGTATAAATGAGTCTGTTTGTTTGGGATTTTCACAACCGCTTGAATTGTTTTAGACGTTTTACAGTGATGGTAAGAATCGAGTACATTTATTTTACGTTTCAGTTGTTTAAGGTTTTCAATCAGATTATCGCTTCTGTCTCTATTTTTATGACGATTTTTTTTTCATTTACATGAAAATAATATATTATAATATGATTTTTGCGATTAGGCTTAGGACATATTATAGAACAGTGATAATAAAATATAATAACATGCAACGTAGTACGTAGCTTCTTATATATGTAAACGAATCGTTATATAAATATCGCTATGATCCAGACCAATCATGTATAGTCATGTGAATCAGTAATATTTTTCTAGGTATTTACCAATCATATCGAAAATGCGTTTAATCAATCTAGCCGTTTTTTGGGGTACTTACCAGATTACCTTTGTCCATGATTTGATAATTAAAATATTGTAGAGTATCTACATTTTTTTTTTTTATTATAAAATAAGTATTTTGCCAACAATTCAATGTTATAATTTATAAGAAATTTATTAAGATTTTGTTATGCGAAAACTTTTTAATAAGTTATTTCCAAGTTAAATTGTGCAAACCATTGGTAAAATGTATTGCATTCAAACACATTTTCTATATTAATAATTACTTCCGAAAAAGAGCAATAATATTTATATTATATTATTTATACAATAAAACTAATAAAACCAATAATGTTAAAGTTTAGTTTAACTACAAAAATATTTTCTTAACAATCTAATTATAATTACTCAAGTTAGATTTATCAATAATTATCTACCATTCTAACACAATCGAATTTTATAATGACTAATGAAGTTATAATTATTTAGAAGTAGCGTGACCAACAAATTCTACTATACGAAATTCGTATATGCGAAAATATATAATTTATTATATAAGTCTCCGATTAAACTCTATAGGCCATGTTTTAGAACTTAAAAAAATAGTCGACATAAATAACTTTTGATATAATTCGAATTTTTTGTATGCGTGACCAAATATCATAATATACGAGTGTCTTGTAATTCTAGTAATAATGATGGAAATAGTTAAAATATTTTTAACAATTATAGCAAAATGAATACACCGATAATTAAAAAACTAACATTCTTGTTATATTACAGATCGGTGACTCGTTATTATACATTTTTAACGATACATTAAATATTTATTGTCTAAGTTCAACAATACTTTGTTAAGTAAAATAAAAAGTTATATTTTATATAATATGCACATATAGTAGTAGTTAAAAGTGTTCATGTTTAATTTAGTATATAAACTCTTTGTCGAATAAACAATTATAATATAGGATGTCCATTTGCTTGTAAACAGTGAACACGTTATTTGTTATTACAATAATAATAAAAATAAATTAACTGTGAACAAAACGTCCTTCAGAGATAGATAGATAGGTACTACATTATGAGTGAATATTGTATGTCAACTATAGTCATATATGTGCAAAGTACTAAATGTAAATTACAAATTACTAAATTCAAAAATCGTAAAACTTAACAATAGACGTTACAAATATTATTCCCCGTAAGCATCAATAGGTATCTTAGAATAGTATCTATTTTCATGCATAGAGGAATAGCAAATAAATTCTAAATATTTAATCAAACATTTGTTTAAACTCTGCTAAAAAAAAATATTAATTTAATGCATATAATTTAACTTTATTTCCTCTATTATTAAATTGGTATTAATTTATATTTTACACAGTAAAGAAGTAAATTATGAAATAATTAGTTTTTATGTGATTGACGACGAGTTTAATACATTTTTATACATACTTGTGCATATAAAAATGAAAGAAATATTTAAATATTGTATAATAACAATCACGCAAGATGTATTAAATGTATGAGAACAATTTTTTTTGCATACATTTATATTAAAATCAATACTGGTGAAGTAGTGAATAAAAAAAAGTCCTGAAAACATAAACTTGTAATTTGTACTTATATATTATAACTTAGTCTAATGTATTTTCAAATCATTAAATCATTATAAGTTAAACAGCTTTATCACACATTATATTAAACATTTTTTTTAAGTGATTTTATAGTTTTACTTTTATTATTACTCTTTGTTGTTATAACTATAGTTCAACAATTCATAAAAAGACATTAAGTTATCCATATTATTATAAATGATTTGTAGTAATGGGAACGGGCATATGGCATATATCTCTAAGGATATTTCATTTTATAAAATTATTTATTAATATTATAAGTAAGAATTTGTACTTTTATGAGTATCTTATTAATTCAGAATAGGTTGAACTAATGTTTGATAAAAACACCGCATCAAACTTATAAGTCAATACCAACGTACCATATAATGGTATAAATAGCTTAAAATTAGTCTTAATATTTTTTTAAATGGCATTGTGTATAAAAAAATATTTTTTTATAATTTTTATTTACTATGTTTAAATATTTCAACTTATTACTACATACATGTTATTTAATGTTATATGAAATATTTACATCTACCTACATATTATATAAAAGACAAGTGAGTATGGTTGTGGACTGTGATTTATAGACTCAAAACTACTTGGCAATAAAAATATTAATCGATTATACCTAAATGGCCAGGCTTGATTATCGACGATGTATGAAAAAAAAAATATTTTAAAATGTAAATGGTTATATATTATACTGATAAATATACAAATTTAGATTTCTTCGTTCTTAGAAATTTGTCTTACTTTATTCATATGGGAAAAATAGATCAAGATATTTTATATAATATTATGATTTATGATCCTTTAAAATTGTTTAACAAAATATTTCAGTTAAATGATTAATAATTATTACAAAAAATAATTTGCATCATGACACTTATTATAATTGTTTAGCGAGAAATGATACATATTATTTGCTGTACGTGTTACTTTAGCGAAAGCGTTTCTGTTTATGCATTATTACCATAATATTCTCGACCAAGTGTATGTTCACCCGTACGTCCAGCGAATATCTCTATTCAAGGTCTTTAATGATAATTGATCTCTGCTGAACTACAATTAACATTTAGTATACCGCAGAAATACGCAGTCGGCGGTATTAATAGTCTTGGCAAGGATTTGCCGTATTATTGCGAAGTGCATTGTTTACGTTGAAGGATTTAGGATTTAAAAAGATTACGCACATAAGAGGATCAAAAACCGAATATTAGGGACCGAACTAGAAAATAGATCATCAATGCTACAGGTCTTAGCATTTTTCAACAGTTAAATGAAAATAATCTCGTTTGGTAGGTACGTTTAAAAGTCCGTGGCGCCCGTTGTCGTGCGCTATTGTTCGACAATGACGGGCGATCAACAGAGTAATTTTCGAAAATCACGCACAGAACACCACTGTTCATTTCTAAAAATCATGTAGGGGTGATTGTTGTCGGCGGGGTGAGAGGTGGAGAAGGAGTAAGAGGTTAGGCAATGTTAAATAAGAATGGTAGAAGTAATATTCTCAACAATAATAATTTCCTTCTTGCGTTATTCCGGTTTTGATGTATGCGCTAGTGAATGACGACGACGACGGATAAGAGGTATATTATGCATAATACCTACCTACCCTGTGTGTACACGGACAATTCACAAACAATATTAATACTATCAAGAGACCGTGGCATAAGTGGAATAAGTAGAGTAAAAAAATAGTTAAAAGTGTATGATCTAGTTTTTGAAATTGTCGTGTGCTATTATTCGGCAATAATGGGTGACCGTTGACTAATAATGTAATTTTAGAGATTCGAGGACCACCGAACACCACTATAAGTTTCTGAAAATCATGTAGAAATAGTTTATGAGTGGTTGAGAAATAGAGGAAAAATAGTGTGAGGCGAAGGAGGAGGAGGAGAAGGTTAGGAATATTAAAGAAGAGTATTAAAAGTGATATGTTCAATAATAATTATAATTTTCTTTGCATTTTTCGGTTAATGATGTATGCACAGTGCATATGCGTGACTATGACAACGACAACGATAATAACTCGTTAGGACTGCAGATAAAATAGTAAACCTATCCTATGCGTGAGCGATAAATTTGCTAAAAATGTTTTCCAATTGGCATAATATTTTCGAGAGAGACAGTGGAAATAGTGGAAATAGTGGAAATAGTGGACATATCGGGGAAGTTAAAACAAAAAATAAAAAAATGTTTTTAAAAAAGGTCAGGTTAATGGCGTTCGTGCATAAATCTAACGCGCCGGGTTACACCAACCACTATCTCCCCCCCCCCCCAGCATCCACCGGCGACCATGACGCACGACTCTGCTGCAGCGATATACACGCGGACGGCGGTTCGACGAGTTGACAGTTTGGACCAACGGCGGTGGTGGCTGCTGCTGCAAAATTAACGACAGCCGCCCTATCCGGAGCCCGCATTTTTCTCTTTCCGTATAAATTTATGGGGTACACGCGACGCGATCATTAAAAATCAGACCTTTTACTCGCCGCCATGACCGTTTTCCTTGGCGTTTTTATTTTTATTTTCCACCCCACACTCTTAGCACGCGAGACTCTACACAAGCAGCGTATAACGACGACAACCGTTATTTATTTCATTTTTACACGCGCCATAGGTTGTGCTGTGTGTGTGTGTGAGTAAACATATATATACTCATCATATAAACACGCGTAAGTCATATAAGATGTATACAACATTAATACAGTATATACGTGCGTTTTGCGTGTGGGTACAATGTAAATAGTACGCGCGCGTCGACAAATAATAAGTGCATGACGTAGTATTGAAATAATTATAATGGATACTACTTACAGTGATACTACTACCTTTAGTACTTGCAATTATCATTTCTGCAAATACTACTACTAATTCTACCGCTGCGGCCTGCCGGTGCTGTTACTCCTTTTATACGGCCTGCGCGAGACGTTTAAGTGTATTCTCGCGATCTCCTTTCCGCCGTTGTGGTTTGTTGTCGAAAACACGCGCGCGAGCTGAATAAAACAGATGGTCATAATAACATATAATCTCCGAGTGATACATAAAACACGGTTTTTATGTGCATCGGCTGCTACTGCCGTGCAATAATAATAATAATAATAATAATAATAATTTAAGAATATAGTATGTATGCGCACACCTACTATGGTTGTAGTACGGTGGGTACATATCATTATATTGTATTATATATGTGGCCACACGTCTACATTATATATATATATTGATATAATATACATCGTACGTACGCGAGAGGTAGATTTTATGGTAGTTTTGTTTCGTCCTTTTGATTTGAAAAACTCCTCTTGCCGTGTTGACATCCGCGAACGGATTTCGTTATTTTCTCGTCGACCATCGGCCCTCTTTTATACGGCAACGCCGGTATTGTTTATCAGTCTTGAACGAGACAGTATAAGAAGGAGAAAAACACGTGTGTTTAAACGGGCCGGTCACGTCGAAAAGTAAATATAAAATATAAGTGTTGTTCGAATTCACTGTGAACAAAATCCTAGCCTTTCGCTTTATTACAATGCATTCTTTTATCATCACATAAGAGTTTTCGTCTTTATTTTGTGTTGGACATAATATTTTTAGTTTTTGACACATAAAATTGTTCTTATAATGCATTTATGTGTATTATGTTTAAAAAAAAGTGTAAATCGTATAAAGGTGTACGTATATTATGTTGGACTTAATCGAATTTATGCATCGTACTTATCAATATCGAAAAAAGTGAGAGAGTATATCATACAATATGTGAACAAGTAATAAAAAATTTAATTTGTTGGAAGTTTATAAAATGTATGTAAAGTTTATTTTTGTGTGATAATAAAGACAAAGCTTTTGATAATTGCACAATTTAAGCATTAATAAATCATCACCATATTATTATTTATTATTTAATTACAAGTAAATTATAAAACAATCTTCTCATTAAGACATACATATAGTTCACATATTTATTAACGAGTTAAAAATTTAAATTTGTATTAAAAATAAATACTTTTTAACTAGGTAGTTTTTAGAATTAAAATATATTTAAAAATAATTATAACTTAACTCTCTCATTAAACGTCGAGTGCGCATTTTTTTAAATTAAAATTAATTAGATTGTTGAGAAGGGCTTAATTCTTGATTATTTACCTGCAGTTTATTAAACAATGTACTAAAACGCTTACTGTCTCTCCAAATTATTACATTTTTTAAACATAGGACACGATTACTTCCAAAAGTTTAATTAAATGCAATAAGGGATTTTTTGTTTTATACAAATATTTATGATATTCTTTAAAATTATTTGAAGATAAAACTAAAATTTATTATAAACTAAACGAATAATAAAGTAATATTTAGAGAATTACTGGATACAAACAAAGCGAATGAATATATATTTATATTCTATATTATTCGACTAAAATAAAATAAAAATTACGTTGTTACACCCAATCTGTGAATACTTTCTTGAGTATAGTAAGTTAAGTAAGTATTTTCTTGAAATGTATGATAAGAAATTATGTTGACGTATGTGATTTGTTAATATTTTAAACCTATGATTTTAGTTTATACTGATGTTATTATTTGAGACTACAATTAATTTATTTATGAAAAATTAAGTAACAGATGGCACAACAATAGTATATAATATGAATAAAAGATACACATTCTATGAATTATTTTTGTGGTTCCAGCAAATTAAGATAAAATTTATCAAAATAAACTACAAAGATAGAGCACTACTGACGGTGAACATTAATCATTCAATGACATATTTTAAAAACGGAGAAAAAATATTATTTTACTACAACTTATAGATAAATATTATTGTATGCACTCAAGTTGGTAAAATAATAATTGTACTCAAGCGTAAAACAGTTAAAAGTATTTCCAGTGTCTGAAACTTCTAAGACCAATAGTTTTAGGTTAGTTTAAGATAATATACACATTATGTAACTAACTATGTATTCGCAATACAGTAATACCCACAGTTTACAACATTAAGTAGGTAGTCAAAGTTTTTCTTGTTCTCGTTCTTTCAATTCAAATTTGCATGCAAAACCGCTAGATGTTTGACCTTGTCTTAAGGTACGACTATGATGTGCATTGTTCAATATTTTATCGGTGTGATTATTCTAACGGTATTCAAAAGAAATACATCATAATAAAGTTAAAAAATAAATGGAAAATCAAATAAAATAAGATAATAATATTATATTTTGTTTTTGTGTATAAAATAAAAATAATAAATTACAAAGTGAGAGTATACATTCTCTACTATCCTTATTACAAATACAACAAAAAGTTGTCCATAAAATGAAAAAAAAAATAACATAGTAAATCATTTTCACAGTAATGATTAATTCCATGTCTTTAACGGCTATTTCACGAAAAGAGATGCTACAATAAGTGAATGTGGCATAAAATATAATATATGAACATAAATACAGTCTTGGTAAATGGCGATCCATCACAAAGAAAGTAGTATTGTCAGATTAAAATTTCGAATTACAGGATTTAAAAAATATTTTAATCATACTACGCTGATCGATTATCATTATAATTATATCATACTTATAATAAGATTTTATAATTGATTTCTAATGGTTTATATACCTGATTTTATTTCTGTATCTTTTAGTTTTCCGTTGTAAATAAAGTGAAAATTATACGACTATATTGACTATTTGTAATGGAATTATATTTTTATATATATTTATTTATATTTAGTTTGGTATGCTTTTTTTTTGTTTTCGTGTATTCCAAAATTTTCAATTTGTACTAGTTATTGATATAAATTTAATTAGTAATAGAATTTTTTTTTGGATTTTTCAGTTTTTACCTAAAGCGGAAAGAAAGACAAATATAAAATTATAGTTTAAGTGTCAAGTATACAAAAAAAAAAAACAATTTTAAAAAACCTCATAGAAATTGTTTGCTACTGTATATAGTATATTTAGGTTTCAAGTGCACTTCATTATTATTATTAAGTACTTAAGTTACAGTAACGAATTTGTTTATTTATTTATTTTATTTCATTTATTAATCATTATTTAAACCATTAAATAGGTACTAAAGATTATTTTGATGGGAGACTTATGATGGAACTATTATGGAAGTACTGATAGTTACTAAAAAAAAAAAAAAAAAAAAAAATGCATATATTATATTATAATAGTTACTATACGGTAATATTATACAATATTGGAATTGACTTATAAGTAACATCCAAATTTGTGTACAAAATATATGATGATGGTATTCGCAAATTTAGGCATTAAAAATTTCAAAAATAAGTATGCAAAGAAAATATTTAAAAAAATTATTATACATGTGAATAGTATGCATATAAAACATAAATACATGGAAATGGTATGTAATTATTAAAAATTGTAAGATATTTTTCTTTTATAATTATCTGTATTGATTTATCATAAAACAATCAAAATTCCATTAATAAAAAATCATATTGTATTAGAGAAAATATTCAAAAAATTATAAATTAGTCAATTGAACGTTTGATTATTTTTTACCCAAGATAGCTTATAAACTTATAGTCCATAACAATCAAGATTTGAGCATAATTTAAATTTTTTGAAAATAATTAACTATAGAACCTACGCATTAAAAAAACGTGGACATATTAAATTAGAATTTTTTAATAGTACAAAAGAATAGAAATTTACATATACATTTGAGCACAATACATAGGTAAATAGGGTTCTATAAGTCAATACTAGCATTGTGTTTGACTTGCAACTAGTGTTTTTGTTAGTTGTTCACAATTACTATTAAAATAACTGAGCATTTTCTACTTTTGACCCTTTAAAAGTATTAATTAGATCCAATATGACTAGATCCTATTAGAAACTACCGTCAATATTAAAGATCAAAGTATTTTTCCTACTTTAAAAGATGATGATAAATACAAAAAAAACACACACATATTATTGTTAAATCAGTATATACATTGATCACTACACTTAAACTCCACTTTTTGTCGAATCATATTTATAATTTAAAATGTTATATATATTGTTATTTGTATCTATAAAAAACATATTATTATAATAAAAAACATTCAATTCTACATAATTTAACAATAGTAAAATAAATGATGTAGATAATTTATAAAAGTCTTGACAATAAAAATCAAATAGTCATTTGCATTCTGGTAGTATATAAAAAAATATATATTTTACTACAAATGCATTTTAAGCGTATGATAGAAAAACTTGCAAATAGTAATCGATCTATTAAAAATGTATTTTTATTTTTAGACTCTAAGTGGAAAGCGAGAAAGCTATTGGCTATACAATGATGTCTTTTTTTCTTTGAAAACACTTTTCTGTACAATAAAAGTACTTTAAAAGTTTTGAAATATTTTATCCTAAGATGGAACATAATTATTTTTAGATTGTATCAGAATTACAAAATGTCTATAATTAAAAAAAAAAAAAAAAAATAGAAATATTGGAATTGTTAGACTTCACAATTTGCTAACTTTAAGCCCTTGAATTCCATATACAATTTAATATTAATTATTTAAATGTATAATAATAGTCTGACATTAATAAAATTTAAACGTTTTACTCAATTGGAAATTAAATTTTCATAAACTTATTTTTACCGTATTATTTCTAATATTCATACCATATTGTTTTCACAAAAATATTGAATAACATAAAGAGCTTACAATTATAAATGACATTTAATATAATAATATAATATATTTTAGCAAGAAACATTTTTTTAATTCAAAACTTTATATTATAAACATATTGTATTGGTCATAAATTTTTTTTATAATAAATATAAATACGAATATTACGAATATTCGGTTATTGGAAATAATTTTTTCACCTATATTAAATTATTTGAGATTATAATTTAAATGACTTGGTTTCTCAAGTTTGTATTTAATTAAAATATTAACAATAATGTGTTAATTATTTAATAACAAATCATTTGATTAGGGCTTTAATATTACCTTTTTTTTTTATTACCTTATTGCGTATGTGTCAAATATCAATCAAGTTCTATATTATACATGTATTATATAAGTATGTACGGGTATAGTTACTTATAAGAGTGTTCTGATTGAGTATAATGTACATCAAAGATAAAAAAAAAATATCATTTAGATAACTTTTAGATTTTTTTCATTATTTCGATACTTTTGAATACATTTTTTAATTCTAAATTAGATGGATAGGTATCTATCTTTCTTATCTATTTTAATTATCATTAAAATAAACATCTTAATACAATTACCATGAGCATACTTCTAATATTTTTCTAATCAAATCCATTAAAGTATAGATACAAATAATAAAAACTGTAACTAATCACTATACTCGAGGAAAAGGGTTGGTAAACTAAAAAATAAATTAAACATAGTATTAAAGTTATATGAGTTTAAATTGTTGAACTAAGTGACAGTGACGATGATAAGCCCAATTTATGCAAAGTAAACGTTAAATAATCAATTACTTAGTCGAAAAATTGAACATTAAAAACACAATAGGTATTATAATATAATACTGCAACAATTAACGATATAAATATCAAAGCTTTAATGATATGAAATCAATGGCATTGAATAAACATTTTGATAATTCAATAAACTGTACATATTATAACATTTTTAAAATTATTAAAATATTATGATATAATGAAAATGGTAATACAATATAACATAATAAGTAAGGTCAGGGGTATGTACATTATATTACGTACTTGTTTTAAATTGATTTTATGTTATGTACTTGATATTGTTATTTTTTGGGAACACAATACACCCCTGGCAGGGTTTGACAGAAAAACGACTGAGAGGAAAATGTCCACAATGTCTGTATTATCAACGTCAAGAAAACGCTATTAACAATCAGAGGGAAATAATAATATAGTTAATGGTTGAAGTATTTCGTAGTGTATCGATTTCTGCTCAGCGTCAAGCTAGTATTTTAGGTACCTATACAAACCTACTAGAAATTTGTGTTTTATACGTCAACATCGACTAACGTTTCCGTTTTCCATATACTGGACTAACGTAGTTTAGAAATTTTGGTTGTTGAGTTATTATACCACTCAACAATATTGTAAAAATTGCAGACATTTACGACCAGCTGTGCAGCAGTTGGTTTATTTTATCGTATTGACTATTGACAGCCAATACATATTATAAAATAATTTATTTGACCGTGAATTCAACTTACACGGTGGACTGCTCGATGGAAAACCAAAATATAATATAATATTTGAAGAACTTCATTGCGGTCATGCATGCTCCGGCCAAGTATAATCGATATTTCCCGTAGTTCGATTACATAAAATTATTACATAGTTCCATTATACTGGTCCTAGCTGAGACGAACTGCTTCAATAATAATTATTGCAGATTAAACAGAATAATGTACCTAATGCATAATATACATACATGAAATTCATACTGGAAGCTCGAGGGACATTATTATGAGATACATCCGATAAATTAAATTAGCAAACGCTGTGGGTTCAGTGATGTATTATTATTATAATGGGCATGAAAAACATTTTATGCATCAACATCTGTATTTCTTTTCAACATACAATGTTCAAAACTTATACATATATATATACATAATATTATAACTGAAAACGTTCGCAAAATGTATTGAACCGTACTCAAAGGATGATTTAGAGTTCCGGCTCTTTGCTTTTGTATTACCTCTTTACTGATAACACACATACCTACACAAGTACAGAGTGGCGTTCTCAAGATTTTTTAATGGAGGGGAATAGAAAAATTGATTGCAAAGTTTGCAGCAGAGTCACAGTTCCGCCTTCCACTACAAAAACAATACAGTATATATTAAATCGCAATAAATATTATTTTTCCTATGCCTTATATTTAAAAACAATTTAATTGTCATCTATGTATGTATGTAAATATATTAATTTTTCTTTATTTTTGTTATGATATCAAGCATTTTTTCGGTATCAATAACCACTTTTCTATGAATGGTCGAAAATTTAACACATTGAAATGATTTTATAAATACCCATACTAAATTAGAAACTATAATACCTAACATTAGTAAATTTACTCCTTTATACATTAAATTATTCTCTCACGAATTGATACATAAGCAATGTATAAGGATTGTATACAAAATTCGTGTGTTGAGTGGTGCATAATATTTGAACTAATTGGTACCTAAATATTAAAAAAATATTAAATCACTACATTAATAATTGGCTGTTTTAAGAAATTTATAATTATCTTGGTACTGCATATCATAACTTCAGTTGAACAATAACGGTTTGAATGTCTGCCTCAAGTTAAAATGTAACAAGTTTTTCAAATTGTTGATGCTCAATAAAAAAAAAAATATGGAAAAGACAATGAATCAAAAATAATTGATCGATTATCATCTTAATACCTACTTATCATTCGTTACCTACAATAAATGTATAAAAAGTTGAAAAATACTCCAATATCAAAAGCACCAGTTATTTAAAATTATAAAAAAAGCCACGGGAACCTCATCTACTTCCCCATTTCCCTCACGAGAATGCTCATGTACCTGCAACAGCATTATATAACTTGCTGTCTGATGGGAATAATTTAAAATAAAATTAATATAATTGTGATTTTATAAACAGTTAATTCACGTTTAATATTTCATTTAGATTGTATTTTCAAAGTTGTTTTAATATATTATTTAAGCGATGACTTTTGATTTTTCACACATTATTTTGTATGTACAAATAATTAAATTGTTTTTATGTACATTCTATATTACATATATCCTATACTGTGTTCAGTAACATTTTATATGTTCTTTCACTATACAGTACATAATATACAATACTTCAAATATAAATAATATTTTACTAAAAAAAAATAAAATTATAATAAATTTATATTATCATATAATATTTTGTACTTGATATGCATTTGGGTAAATTGAATTTTATTTAAACGATTTTTTTTTCGTCGTAAGTCAAATCTATGTACCTACTCGAATTCTCTCTGTGTTCTATTGAAACGTCTGGTAGGATTAATATAGCTATCCACTATAATCACTAGGTACAAAGAAAAAAAGAAAAAAGAAATCCACAACAAATTCTCTCAGTTAATAGAACGCCCTCCCTGTTACACTACATTATTCCTAATTTGTATTTCTACTTTTTTTTAAATAATTTTAGATTATAAACGGAGCGATGAGTGTATTGATTTTATAATGGGTGTTTTTTTTTTTGTTTATGTATATACGTTTTAAAGTAAGAATATTCTCAAATCTTTAACTTTGTGAGAGATTTCTGTTAAAAATGTTGACTCTGATTGTACTTTCAGGAGTTTAAAATTGAAAATTCTTAGTACTCTTTGTAGTTTCAATGTAATTATAGGAGAAACAAAAAAAAAAATATAGGAAAAACAGTAATTTTTTCGTAAAACCAGATTTCGACAAAATCGATTTGGTTTTTTTATGATAATTAAATATAAATTACAATATACATGAAAAGTTCAAAAATATATACTCTTATTATGTATAATTACAGTTTTTATTACTAAACAAAATTCAAATCTTTAATAATTAGAGAAAGACGGAAAAGTAAATATTGTGACTAAATACAAAAAATGGCGTCACGTTCAAAGCAAAAATAACCTGAATGCTAGGTAGAGATATAAAACGATGATATATTGGATATAAACGCATATCACAAATAACACACTGTCGTCTTAAATTTTGTTTTTAACTATGGTTGGAACTATAAGTAACTTTAATGTTAAACTATTTTATTTTCATCTGAAAATTCATTATTTTTCACAATGTACCTACTTAGAAACATTAACAATTAATAGTGAAATGTATAGTCTTACGTTTATAATTGCATATAATAAAGCAACAATCTTTTTAAAAATATTGGTTTGCCTTATTTCATATTAACTCGATTGTTTAGTGATTCCAGTATCAAGGACTCACTGGAAAATAGTAATCCTTTGATGAAATTTTAAAGGCAAAGAACAATTCTCGACCCTACTACAAAACCTTGTATTGTGCACCCTTTTTATGTATGTAACCACTTGTTTTCTAATTATCGTATCTATACAGCAACATCAAGCCTACTAGAATAAGTAATATAACATATTTAATTACAATATGGTATTGTATAATTGTTGCATTCGTTTAACTTATTTAAATTCTTAATTCATTAGAACATAAACAAAACAATAAAATCATTATTTTTTACATACTTAAATATTACATTGATTAATTGACATAAAAAAAATTTGAATACTTTTATAAAATAAAGCTTATAACTAGTTACGCGATTGCAACAGTTTAAATATAAATTCCAAAACATAGGTAATGCGTATTAAAATATCAATAACATTTTGTTTTGTATTGATATGTTAAGCACACAATAGAATTGTTAAAAATATTACAAACTAATAAAAAAGTGTACCACATCAAAGTTCGAGCAGTGGTTCATACGCATCAATATGATGCTGTTTCATTATTACAAACATATATATTTATATATATATATATATATATAGTAACTAATAGTTCAACAAAAGTAGCCGCAACTCATTTGTTTAGTAAAATATGAACGCATTTCGAATCTTGAAATTTAATTAATTTGTGAATTTTCAATGATATAGAAAAATCATCGTAAAGTTTCCATTGTTGCAGCTGGTACAATATATTTTGTAAAGAAGTCGTAATGTATTCAGAGAGTTTGAAAATAAAACAAAATTTCTCGTAAATTGGAGTTTTGTTTAAAGGAGCTTTATTTTGTTGGTCATTCGTTTCATTGACGTAGGTCCCGTACTCTCGTGACTCGTGAAGTCGTGACCCATTATGAATTATGGACAATTCGATACGCTTACATAGTTACATTATACGGATACTACACAATATGTGTTTTAAAAAAGGCATTAAAATTACTTTGATTATAATACGTATATAGTCTTTTATTTTTATTTTGTATATTTTTTTTCTTTTCTATTATGCTTCATTATTCAAACAAAATTCCACTCGAAAAATCACGAGACGTTTTTTTTCGAATTATCGTAAAATATTTCCACAAAATTAAACACACAAGGAATTTTTTACGCAACCGATAGACCATGTCATTAACTTGCGGAACATTGCTCGCTTTTTTTAGCTCCCCGCCTCACCCCCGTGACTGAGGAATACCATAATATACTTGTTGGCGCATAAACGTCATGTGTGTGACACATTTTTTTTCCTGTCCGTGCGACAACTTTACGGATTCCCCGTACGACGGATAGGGATGCGGTCCCATTGACACTCCCTCAATTGGCTCTAAACATAGGTATAGTTACTTGGCAAAACTTCAATTACTTCCCCGTCCATCTGAACCACCTTATCTCACTGAAAGTGCGGTTCTCACTCGATTATCGATGGCATTGGGCCACCATCTCTTTTGTTCTTTATAACTCCACAGAAAAATTATACGTTCCACATAAGTCTGTTTTGTAGCCTCATTGTCTCTTTTCTTTATTTCTTTCTTTTTATATTTCACCGCAGTAAAACTTTTCAACAAAAACGTGATATTAAATTTGAAAGAAAAACAATAGTGAAAACTTACTCAGTACTCAGAACATCTTATGATACTCACTTAATTTTTAAAATAAACTGTAAGAATAACTATAATAAAAGACAATTGATTTACATGAATTAATATTTAATTTTCAAAAGTTCATAGTGTTCATCTAGATTAAATTCATAAATAACATTTTGTTTAAAAAAGTGCATATAATATTTAATAGATATTTATTTCGTAATATCTTATTGATTTAATCATAAACAAAACAAGACAATTGTAGAGTTAATTACCGATTAATGATTAAGTTTAATTGACAGGAAGAAATTTATGTTATATAGTTTATTATGAATATCTGTTTAGATAAATGATTCTCGCCATAATACAGACCGTCATAGAGGTTGTAATATGAATATTTTACTATGTGTCGAACTAATTGACATATAGAGATAATCATTTTTGTATAAACTAACTTTATTCATTTCCAACACATTTTTTATAATGTTATTAAGTATTGATTCTAACCTAATCTAATGTGAGGTAGAATTCTAAAAGTTTCAAAAATTCGATTAATTTGGTACTTTATATTTGGTTATTAGCTAGTTCACATAATTAACGCAAAATTAGACATTCGAGTACCTATACCATAGTATATACTATTTTCATCATAAACTCATAATTTATGTTAATTTTTTTATATTTTTAATTCATTTTTCTGATTTAATTATATTCTATACTTATATACTTAAAACTAAATACATTATGTAGTGAGAGCCACCATTTTTCAAAATAGAAATGTAAATTATATTGTATGGCGTATTTGAATTCTTTACTATCGTACGATGTAATTTCTAATTTTTAATATTGAATAAACGGAATTTATATACATAAAATATATTTTCTCTTCGTGTTATTTCAATTGTTCATAACTTCTGAATTAAGTTCAATATTTCAATATTCAATTAATTAACGTGTTTTAACTGGTTAATAATTACTAACAGAAAAGGTAACAATTATATTCTGGACTATATGATCTCACAGGTATCCTACTCTTTGGTTTATTAATACACAATGTGAATTTGTTTATGCTTTACCAACTACAAAATACATACCTATTATAATACCAATACATCGTGTACCTACTAAATGTTTGATAAAAATGAATTTTCGTTCATAATTAGAATAAAGTTGTTCCAAACTTACGATGTTTCCATTATTTTTTTTTTAAGTTGCAGTCATGTGTGACGTTTTGCATGTCAATGTTTTATAATATAAACATTCGAGTTATGTACAAACAGCGATGAAATTAGTTGGTGAAGAACATCATGCGTGATATGAAAAAACGAAATTAGACTATATCCAAAGGGTGTACATTGCGAACTAAATACCCGTTTCGTAGACATATTATGTAACACATATAGTATCCGTTATTCGACAGCGTTCTTACGAGAACGAATGACGCTCTAATATTATTATCATTATAATACATATAATACGTATAATACGCTTTTTGTCCGACACATGCGATGACTAAATGTGTCGCTTTTCCATGCTCAGATTATTATTATTATACGTCATAATATGGCTGTATTTAATTAATGGTAAACGTCCATAAAATATTATGCACTCAAGTAATGTGCATTTTACAGATGGGTACGAGTATCACTACGGTAGAACTATTTAGGTACACACATTTAATAGGCAGCATATAATATATTACCTGGATTGATTACTGATGACTGTTATAGAGTTCCTATTTATATGTAAATAGTCAACATATACTTTTTATAAACACGTGATTTTACATACATATTTCATCATTCTTATATTACAATATTATTTTATAAACTTTATTTTATACAAAAATATCAAACTAAATAATTTATTTTTGTGTAAATACAATACATATATATATAACAACTATACTTTAATTTCTAAAAAATATTTGTTGTGATTATTGATTTTTATCATTGTAGATCATCGTGATATTATTATAAACCGACTACGATTTTTGATGAAATAACATATTTTCTCTCAATACATTTTTTTATGGCAGCCATTTCTCTTACCCCTCCATCTTTTTTTAAAATTTAATTGAGTATGAATTTTTAGTTTTTTGTTTTAACGAGTTATAAGATAAAACAAAATACATTTTCAAAAATATCAATAAATATATTATATATTATATATTCATGTTGTTTGATTATCTCATTGATACAAAAAATATATATATATATATATAAATTAAATAATTAATGGTTTTTGTTACATCGTTATTTAAATATACAGATTCGCTAACCGTGCTCTAACCTTCATTTTTTTATTCTAATATCTAATAAGTTTATTCAAATTCTGATTTTTAGAATATTTAAAAATATTCAAGGATCATATTCTTCTATAGATACTTACATTTTTTCTACACCATTAAAAGAAAGCCTTTTAAGGGATGAAAAAAATGTATGTATTTAAAAATAATTTCAATAAATTATACATATTAAATCATACTAAAAAATGAAAATATTCATTTTGTATTTTGTATTTAGATACTTTTTTGCATCTATTTTGTTTTCTGTATTTGCACATTACACATGTATATTTTATTATACGTCTATATTATTCACTAAAATAAATTCCAATTTCATAGTTCTAATGATTCAACTAAACTTTTGTTATTCCAAGATTAGATTATATTTTTGAAACAATTTCATAGACAAATGCTTTGTGTTATTTTTTATTTTAATACTAGTGTATAAAAAATCTCCTATTATTGAATTTTAAGAGAATCATGAAAATTGTAACGTTGTATAGTGTATAAATCTTGTTATGTTTTATTATAATACTAAATTTCCATAATAAAAAGCTTTCCGTTGTCGAGAATATCTGAAATTGTGTTTTGATATTGGAAAAAACGTATAAATTTACAAAACCACAATCATTGGGTCTGTTCATGAATAATACTATTGTAATGAAATCGAAAAAAATATACATTTTAAAAATTATACTATAGTAAATAACATTTATAATGTGTGTTGCACATTACTGTAATACCTATATTTAATTATAATAACTGAAGTATAAAACAAAATTATTATTTGTTTCTTTTTATAACCATTTAACCATTATAATTTATAATTTAGAAAATATAGATATGCACTTTTTCTTTATTTTTAGCGGAATAAATATAACTACAAATGTAATCATGTTTATAGAATGTAACATAAATACATACTTTATATTTGATATAAAAACTATTATGATGTATAATTTTGTGAAATACGAAAAAATTGTGAATACAAGTTTTTATAGTTTCAAACAATTTTTTGAAAAATACTACACGTTTTCAAAAAATATCTATATAAAGTATGTTATATTTTTAACTTAACAAATGATAAGGAAAACTGGTAGGTGTGCATAAAAATATGATTGCAGCTTAAAAAAATATACTAATAACTCATTTTTATTATACCAGTAGATTTCATGCTCTATCTAGATTACAAAATGCATAAATATTCCTTGTCTGTAGTCCTAATTTGTTTTATTTAGGAGTAAATTGTAAATACAAAAAATTTAAATTATGTTTTAGATGCCTTATTGATATTGAATTATCCTGAAGTGTAGTATAATTAATTTATTGTTAATTGTTATTTATTTACTCTTTGATGCAACCAGGTACTTAATATAATTAATTGAATTTCCTACCTACTGTAATTCATATAATATAAATATATGTATTTTACAAACAATATCATAATTACAACTAAAAGGAACACTGAAGTTCTTACAACCAAACTAATGTATTTTAAATTATCACATGTGGAATTGATTGTAATGTTGCATCACAAAATATTTTTTAATTAATTATATTTTGTATTCTGGTACTAAGTAGGTTGTGCAATATCATACAATTACATCACCACGGTTTTAATAAAATAATTATTATTCAATATTGAAAAGTAACGTTTTAAATTGTGCATTTTATGAAAATATTTAAATATTTTTAAAAATATTACAATACAAATTTTAGGAATTACTAAAAAAAAATAATATTATACACTTAATATTAAAACACTATAAATTCCAGTTAAAGATATTTTAATTACATTTTTCCGAAAACAGTATATTGAAAACTCTTATTATTTACGTTTTTCTAGAACTTTTTCTATATAAAATAATAAATAAAAAATATTTCTAATTATTATGCGTTCATTTTAATTTATGATCTTATTACATTTGTAATTATTTTGAACGATTGAATTGATTCCATTCGCTTGTTGCAAATCCGTCCATGATCTACATTAATTTACATAGAGTAAAGAAAAACGGTTTTCTTGCACTGTAACGACATCTCGTTCAAACATGAACGCTCTAGAAATAGTAGCAAGTGGATTGATCACAATAAGATTTATGTCTGACACTACATATCCATATAAATTGTCCTCCGTGACGTTTAACATAAATCTATGTGATCTTTTCAATGCTCAATTGTATACAATGATAACCCCACGCAAGGTTTTTTACTTAAATCGGTTAAGATAAAACGCATTTTTATACCAAAAAAAAAATAATAATAATAACAATAGCATATTGAATTCTCTTTGACAAGTGTTAAATTTGTATTGATTCATTTTTCTACGATAAATAATTTTTTATACTAATCTAGTTACGTTTATAAAATAATAATAAGTATCACCATATTGGCAAAATACATAAATTATGAACAAATTTACCGTAAATGTTATGTATATAATTGAATGATTTGCATCACTATATATATATATATATATATATATATATATATATATATGTGTGTGTATATATTATTTTCAACTAAACTGCTCTTTACCATTTCGGGCCAAATAATTGTACGTACACCTATAAAATTCTATGGATTAATAACTCAATTTTGTATGTAATTTTATCGCTTCACATGTATCCTTCAACAGGCGAAAATAATATAATGATTTTAAACTATTGAATGAATAAATAAGTTACTTCGCTTACAGTACAATACTTACTCGAAAAAATACAGTCCTGATTAATATAGTACCCTTTATTTACTTTATAGGTAGCTTATTCACTATTAAAATTAAAATAATACTGGTACGTCGGTACATGTATTATTCGAATCATTTAACCATCTGAATTGATTAATTGAATTTGTAATTACTCATTTCTATTTGTCAATCTAACCTTAAAGTATTTGTGAATAATAATGATACATTTTAACGATAAATTATCATATACAAA
Source organism: Pentalonia nigronervosa (assembly GCA_014851325.1). NCBI lineage: Eukaryota > Metazoa > Arthropoda > Insecta > Hemiptera > Aphididae > Pentalonia > Pentalonia nigronervosa. Next base: position 109,275 of record JACXSJ010000989.1, on the reverse strand, counting down.
TAGCTTTTTAAATTAAATTCCATTAAATTTTTAATTTTTCTGAAACACATAATGTATAATACATAATATGTAGTGTATTCGTGCTAAGAGCTATCACAAAATATTATCAGATAAACAAACATTTTAAATGAATCTTAATAAACAAATTTATAATATGTTAGTTTTTATAATTTTCATCATTATCTTAAATTATTTTTTATCTTATCTCTCAAGTATGAGTTAGTAAATTGTTAGCCTATCAAAAGACTTAACAGTTTCAAATTCTCTCAAATCGTGTATTCCTGTACTTCCATTTACCTTCCGAAAACCATTTTTCAATAATTGTTTAACTAAAATATTTAGTAGTACCTCTTAGCGTGAACACATACTTTAAGTTTATACTCCTAGAAGAACTACTCAGAAATTTGAAACACTAATCTTTTCAAAGAACTAATTAAATTATATTTTTTTGTACTCTTTTCTAAAAACAAGTATCAACCATAAAATATAACATCAATCTTAACATACAATTAACATAGAATTGTTAAATTAATATATTGTTTGTTCTTTTCAAATCCAAATAAAATATATTTTATTTTTATTTAATTCGTGTTTTGTTAAATGTACGTCATTTAGAATATTCACTGTGTTTCATTTTCCTAGAAAATTCTTTGACTATTTACTTTTCGCAATTTTTCATGATGTAGTTTTGCATTAAGCTATAACAATATATTATTCAATATCCATAGTATGGCGAAATTTCCGAAATCTAAACATTTGTAAAGTTTTACCAATCTAATTCATATTTTATTTTCGCTCTTTAAAGTGTGTGCGCATTGGTCAATACACAAAATTGGCTGGACAATGTCATCAAATGATGTGCTTGAACTTATTTCTGGCAAATTCACGGACAAATGACTTAATGAAAATGATTATACTCATGACCAATCCACATATCTCTTAATTGATTACTTTGATGATCAAATCCATCAGATCTACATTAGAAGCTTAGAAATTTTTGATTTTATTTTTTGGCTTATTTCTAGGTGCTAGTGTTGCAGGTTTCTAATACCCTCAAATGTTTTTACCCCCTAGGGTAAAATTATCCTAAGATAACTTTACTGGGGGTAAAAATATACTATGATATTTATATCCCCGCTAAAATTGTTTGTCAGGGAATAAAAATATACTAAGAAAATGTACAACACAATTTAAGTCAATATGCTGATTACGGCCTTCCTTAATTACTGATTCCAAAACAAGATCATATTGTAAATCTTCTTTAGGTGAAGTAGTGTTATTATTTAGTTTGTCAAATGGCTCCTGATGAATTAAAGAACAAATAATACATACATATACAGTATGATCACGATATTAGGTACCACTGAATATCTCAACTGGATGACCTTGTATTGAAATGGGGTTTTTGAGAAGTGATAGGGAGTAATTAAATACATATTTTTAGATCAATTTCATGTTTTCAGCTCTCTTGATACGCGCATATGCAATACAATTTGCTTTTTTTTAAATGGCAACCCCAATTTTTTCTACAGATTCGGGTAGAGTATTTTTTTTTAATATTTATTGTATAAAAAGTTTATTTTTATTTCAAAAACTGACTAAGTTAGAGCAAGTCAAAATTTGGATTTATGCATAATTCGTGTTTAATGATATTTTCATTTATAACCACTAGAAATAATAAAATAAGTGCCAAATAAATGTTTAATTTACTCGTCTGTTTTCAAATAATAATTTAACAATACCGTTGGTCACTAAAATGAATATCTCGAGTATGTGATAATTTTTGTTTAGTAAACTGCTATAATTGGATTACGATAATATAAGCTGGTAATGTAATTATTAAGGTATTTAGTTTGATGAAAAATATCACATTACTTTTATTCTGTAACTAGACTCGTACAAAGTGTGTGCGATATCCATATATCTGGTTATTAAGTGCTTCTATAATTTATAATTTTTAAATATAAATAACGCTGAAAAAGTTGAGTTGGTTTTAATTTATAACGAATGTCAACGTAATAAACGTCTCACTGCTTCGACATATGCCGAACGATACTCAGAAAGATACCATTCACCTTCTAATTATGTTTTACGACTTTTACAAGGATTAAATCAGGAAGGAAGTTTTCCTGGCAGACAAATAAACCAACAAAGTCGTAGAGCAAACATATTACGATACAGAATTACAGGTACTAGCACACATGAGGGTCTATCCACGTGCGTCAATTAGGTATGTTGCTCGTAAAAGTGGAGTTTCATATGGTTATGTCCAAAAAATTCTAAAAAAACACAAAATGCACCCATATAAAATCGATTTTGTCCAACATTTGCGTGCAAGAGATTCTATTCGTAGGTTGGAATTTATAGCTTGGTTCAGTACTAATATTTATGATAACCCTTTAACTGTCAATCATATTCTTTGGAGTGATGAATAAAAATTCACTAACAATGGAATTATGAATAAACAAAACCATCGATACTGGGATGACACAAATCCACACTTGTCACGTGAAACTAATTTTCAAACGGTCTGAGAAATTAATGTATGATATGGGTTGGTTGGTGGAAAGGTAATAGGACCATTTTTAACTATTTTAACAAAAACTATAAGACGTGACAGATCGTGGCGTTACCAACTAAAATGTTGCAGCATAAAAGTATTATAAATGTACGTAACAAGCGTAAAAAATTAAAAAAATTGTGTTTTCGAGTCTTATGGTGAAATCTTGATTTAAGAAGTGCATCCTATATTATATAGGATATAAATCATAAAAACATTAACGATTTAACTGAAATACTAAAACACATAATATTAATTTTCTAAAGAAGAGGTGGTATAATAACCAAAGATATATTTACCCCCACGTTAAAAATGTGTTTTTAAGGAACTAAAAATATCTTAGCTTATAATTACTGAAATACCGACCATACTTATATTATCGTATTTACCTACTAGGCCAGAATTCAATTTTTTCGGATATATTATAATTTATTTCTATAAATCATTCTACAATTTGGTCAAAACTAAAACTTTAAACATTGATAGAAAAAAAGTGTATTGTATATTTTTAAATTACTTTAACGAGTACCTACCTACTTATGCGGTATCTTGTATTAAATTGTCATACTTTTTGACTGCTAAACAAATGTATACAACTACAATATAAGAAACTAAAAAAAATGTAATATTTTAAATATTTATAAATAGTTTAAAATTTGCCAAATATTTTGAAAATTATATAATGAATAGCAAATGTCTATTTGATACAAATTCCAAGTTACTAATTACTATGGCAAACTATTTTTCAGCTACAAATAAATCTTAAAACTTATATAGAACCTTTTATTGAATTTATGTTACTTTTATTGAATTTTATGTTACCTTTTTTCCAAAAAATTAATAATTATACTTTTTGTTAAAACTTAACAAATAACATACCATAAGTCTTGTAATTTTAAAATTGGATGTTGTGAAATTAATTTATATAAGTACTTACATACTTTAATCAATGTTTATAGTACAAACAAGGTGTCCTACAACATTTTCCAATGTGATGGTTAATTCTTTTAAATTTTATTTAGTTAATTCTTATCTAATCCCTAATCTAAATTGTAATATTCAAATGCATTATTAGAATAATATAATACATTATATGTTAGGATATTTTTACCCTCTTAAAAACACATTTTTACCGGTTGGGGGGGAGGGTAAAAATATTCTACTATAAATTCATCTGAGAGGTAAAAATATCCTAGTATATTCTAAATAGATCGTTAATCATATGCTAGGATATTTTTTATATTTTTAATCAAATTTTTTACACTATATTACTCATACAATAATAATATTGTATGCAAAAAAAAAAGATTTAAATTGAAACATCCCTTTAAGCAGAATATAAAATTTCTATACTTACTTTTATTGCACAAATAGTTTTAAAAAATGTGTAACAACAATAATTTTTAAATCAACTGAGATCCAACTTATTCGACTACAACATAAGTAGATAATAAAAAAATTGTGTCTGTTTATCTTTAATAATAATAATTTATATTGAAAAGCATAATGCTTTAATTGATGGTTAATACACGTTTGTAAATTTTCTATGATATGTATGATATTAAAAACTGTTATCATAGATATGTCGTACTTAAAAATATTGTATATCAACATAATGTATATTTAATATTTATACAGAAACCATCTTCAAAGTTAAAAATCGAATTTTTTTTTAAAACATTAAAATACGATGACAAACAAAAGAATAAAAATATTGAAAATAAAACACATATTATTGTAAAATTATATTCACTGTTCCTCTCAGAATCTAAAAAAAATATATATTTAATAACCAAAGTTGAACTATAAGAATTGAACACAAACTAATATCATAAAAATAGTATTTATTGTCTTGTTCTAACAATACCGAGCGAACAAAAATATAATACATAATTTGTAATATAAGTTTACCTTGTTGGATTATTTATAACCATTTCTGATAATATGCAACTTGCAGCTGAAAACTATAATTGTACCAATAACTCTGTTAACATTAATGACGAAAAATACATTTCTATTTCCCGAAATGTGGCATACAGAAAATGTTATAAGTTCTATTTTTGAAAGCTATGAAAATAAACCACAATTATTAAACTGAGAAGAGGTGGGTAATATATTTTGACCTTAATCACGAATTTCCGATTATGTTTCCGTTTGCTTGTTGAATGGCCTGCCAGATTTGACACCACTTGATTTTCCCTTATAGTGTTTATATAATTTAAACCAAAGTTTATAGACGTCGAAAGAGCTTATTTCAATCACAAGTTACAATAAAAACATATATTTAATATTATAAAGAGTATTATGAGTTATTTATACTAAACACTAAACAAATTAATATAATAATACTATTATTACGCTGTTCAACACAATTGTGTACTTATATTGCCTATACGATACGCCGTATTAAAGTTTGTAATTTATAAAATATAATGAAGACCCTATTTTTTAGATACCGTCTCGCATCATTCCGGATAAAAGAGACGACCACTCTCCATTTTATTGACAATCATATTTGTTGATATTTGATAAATTATATTTTAAGCACGTGTACAATGACAAAATATATAATATTATGCAATATAAATACACCACAATATGCATGGCATTATCATTGAAAGTCCTGTTTAGAAAATATTGTAGATAATATTGTGTTCGTATTATATTCGTGATACATCAACCTGTATTTTAAAAGACGTTTATAAACACCAATGACCTGTTGGACAAAACGAAGATGGCAATATTTTGGTCTTTATACAATTCAAATCAGGTGGAAGCCCGAGCGTAGCAATATATTGACGGAGATCTGTTCAATGTCTAAAGGTCGTAATTTATTGTGCTTTTCTCATTGTTCAACCTATTTTATTTCTTTGTAGCTGGTATACGGTAGGGATTAAGAGCTAAAGTGATGGGTATGTGATGGGACGGAAAGTGAGAATTTTCGATGCCTTAACACTCTAATCGCACTGTCGTTGTCAACCGAAACGCACACAAGTCGTTCGACAATCGGGCATGAGAATCCGATGCATAATACATCCGATTATAAGAGAAGGCGCATTCGGTAAAAATGTAGTACTGTGGATCTAGTGGGTCGGCGCAGGAAGTATATAATTATACTAAATAATGCTTAATTACTGCTATGATATATTTATTTATGTGAGTTTTGTTATCGAATAAACATTAAAAAAAAAAACTACTGCATAACTTTTGAACAACCGTTATAGTACAAACAATGAACCAATTGTTGATATATGGATATGAGGTAGAAGATTAAAAAAATTAAAATTACCAGGTAGTTTCAGGAGGACATATGCCATAAAATATACTGTAAAAACAAAAGGTTAAAACAAGAGGTGCGTTTAAATATCCAGGGAATTGCGCCCCTCACCCCACCTTTTTGACAAATCCTGGAACCACGCCTGATTCAACCGGTACATATATAAATATATTATTTACTACACCGTAATAATAAGATATGCTGCGCAATATTGATTTAACAATGAGTAGATATAATATAATATATTTTTTTTTGCATTTCGTTATTGTCAACAGAGTTGGAATTAAATTAAAGTACGAACGTATACAAGCGCGTAACGGAATGAGAAACAAAATAATTCATCAAAGTGAATGAAAACTACCGACAAACGTGTACGATCAATAAATAAATTATTTATTAATATTTTGTTATTAAACTGAAATAATGCGCAAAGTCGAGATAAAAAAAAAATGTAAAATATAAGATTATACACCCAACTGCACCTCTATGCTCCAATTATTGCGTAGCGGTATTTTTTTTTTTTATTATTATTTGAATACAATACCACTACGGGATTATTAGCCAACTTTAAAATAAAACGATTATATATATATATTTTGGTTTTACAATTATTAATTTTATTAAATTAATTAACCGTCTATATGAAGCAAATCTGATCAATTTCTAGTACTTTAATAACGTTTATGAAAATAAATAATGTAAAGTAGGTAATAACAATGTATGTATTATTTATCATTTTAAACATAGCTGATTAAACTAACGGCCAAACTCACTGATAATATTAAATTTTGGCGGTCTGATGTTAAGTTTATATTTCAAGCCTCAATATCGTTCATATTATTCCGAAATTGTATTGATTAACTTAGTATTTAAAAAAAAAATAAAAATTGGTAACGACACAATAACACATTGGGTTTGATTGTTCTGTTGCAGGTACCATTGCAGCGTGCGGATTGCATTATGACCGGCGCGACGACTCCGGTCGTAAGCGGCGACGAGAGGAGGAGGAGGTGCAGCACGTCGTGGCGGCGCCCGTCAACCACATGCCGTCGTCACCGGTGGCGTCGTCGGCGGCGGCGATGGCCGGTGGCGGATTGATTGCGGTACTGTTGGTATTGTCGGCGTGCGCGGTGTGTGGTGCACGGGCCGATTGTCCGGCGGCGTGCGAGTGCAAGTGGCGCAGTGGAAAAGAGTCGGCCATCTGCGCGGCGGCCAACATGACAGCCGTGCCCCGGCACCTGGACTACGGCACTCAGCTGCTCGACCTTAACGACAACCCGCTGTACAGGCTGGGCAAGGACGCGTTCGCGGACGCCGATCTGCTCAACCTCCAAAAGCTGTACCTGTCCCGATGCCGGATCAAAGCACTGGATAGATACGCGTTTCGCAAGCTCAACAACCTCGTCGAGCTGGACCTGAGCCACAACAGCATACCGGTGATACCGTCGGCCGTGCTCGAGTCGGTGCCCGAGCTCCGGGAACTTCGGCTCAACGGCAACCCGATCATGAAGGTGCCAAACGGCGCGTTTACTCACGTCCCGCGACTGGTCCGGCTGGACGTATCAGGGTGCCGGGTGGCTCTGCTCGAGTCCACCGCGTTCGCCGGCCTCGAGAACTCGCTCGAGTGGCTCCGGCTCGACAATAATCAGCTGCGTGACGTCAAACCGTCCACGGTCGTGTCGCTGTCCCGGTTGCACGGCGTTCAGCTCAACGACAACCCGTGGAACTGTTCGTGCAAGCTGCGGCCGCTCCGCGAATGGATGGCCCGGCGGAACGTACCGTACGGCGCGCCACCTGTCTGCAAGACGCCCGTCCGGCTGGCCCAAACACCCTGGGACAAACTTGAGCTGGACGACTTCGCGTGCGAACCACACTCTGTGCCCGCGTCAGCCGTGGTGATAGTTACCGAGGGCGACAACGCCACCGTGTCGTGTCGAATGTACGGCGTGCCCATACCATCGTCCCGGTGGACGCGCAACGATCGGCCGCTGGGCCAGACGGGCCGCAACGTGCCGGTCACCGAGGGTCGGTACACGAACCTCACCATCGTGTCGGCTACTGCCCAGGATGGAGGCAGTTACACTTGTGAGCTGGAGAACCGGTCCGGTAGCTCCCGATCTAACGTCACCGTGGTCGTGGTCAAACGGTCGCCGCAGCTGGTACTGGGCGCCGACCGGTACGCCTTGCCGGGGCTCATCGTCGGTGTTATATTGGTCTTATCTTTTTGCCTCATATTCCTGTGCGGACTGGCCATTCGGTCCAAAGGCAGCCCGGCCAGTTCTCGTGGCGTCCCAGTTTCCGGTCCACTAGACTCTGCCGCCGCCAACACCGAAGCCGATCCGTTCAACCGGTACGAAAAGATCGAAATGGACAGGGACGACAGTAATAAAACGATGCATCACCTGCACCAACTTCCGGCTTCGTCATCCGAAAAGAATGACCGACCGGATCCTCCGGGTTACGCCGAGTCGGCGGCCACCTCTGGCGGACTGTTACACCAACGTCACGACGAGCACGAAGACTACGACGGGCTGCCGCCAATCGACGAGCCACCCTCTTCAACGGCACCGTCCATCACGGATCGGCCGACCGCTCGTCCCAGTCATCCGACCACCAACGTGCCGCACAGGTATGTCACAATAGTTATCGAAAGACTTTTCAAATATTTATATTGTTGTATTATGTATGAACTTTGGTCGAGAATTCGTATAGAACGTTTATGGGTGAAAAACGAGGGTGGCTAGAGGGAGCTAAGTCCTCCCAAAAGTTTTAAGTATAAGTCTTATTCTTCCCAGTCTTTACAATTATAAAGTGCTTAAATATCTAATGATTGTCATGATTAAAAAACGTATTTTCAGTATCCAGGAACGATCATGAATTTAATATCAATAATTTAACGGTTATCCACGTCGAACCGTCCTAGCTACGATTAAAATACTTATAATGGTTTTATGTTTAACTAATTATTGTAATTAATAAATATTTAATCAGATATAAAATTATTTCTATTTCAATTAATTTAATGACTTAATAATTTCTGTTTAGAATACTTTTAAAATGTTCAAGAGAATGCATCTAATTGTTTTTGTACTTTTTTTAATTAAATTGTTTTGTTTGTAAAACGTAAATTATCTTATTAAAATTAATAATTGCTAAAGAAAAAAGCAGTTCTAGTACCTTTAGATGTAACAATCATTCAGACGTTCCAGTAATTTTACTAAACTCCCTCTCACGAGGACTTTCTAGATTTGGATTTTATATAATATGTGAATTATTCATCATCAATTTGATTCAATTACACTACTTGATTACTATATGAATGTATACGATACTTATTTTAATTCCAACTGATAACGAAAAAATAGGTATCAAAATCGTGAATCAAATGAATTACTCTTCAAGCTAAACAAATAATAAAAATCTGAATCACATGAATACTGAAATATACACATTAAATGATTTTTAACTTGTCATAATGCGCAATTACCATGAAGTGCTCAGATTTAAAAATGCTGCTGTTTATCAGCAATATCATTGTTTTAATTGTGTTAAAATTTACCTTTAATTAAGTCTTAAAACTACTGTGCGTCTGTCTATAAAAATATATTATGTAGACGGGAAATTTTTAAAACTGTTTTTTTATGTAAAAAGGACTGATGTAACACAATTCAAGTTGTATGTGTTTAGTGGAATTCTCTTAAAAAGTGTACCTATTTGTTTATAAAATATGTATGCACCTAAAATAATAATGAAAATGTATTACCTACATAGAAAAACGTATTACAATACAAGGCCGCTATGCGTATTAGATTCCCTTACCCGACAACTTTTATGCAGATTGTCTATTTTTAAGTACAATGATATCAAGTAGTTTTTATTCATCTATCAAACTCATCGATGAATCATTAATTATGTTATACTAACCATATTTTGTGTTGCGGAATTATTGAAAATATGTCATTATCTTGTCATATATCTAAGTATACATTTAAATAGTCCCATACAAATCTATCGAGTATAGAATAGGTATAAAATGTTTCACATTAAAATAATAATATATTTAACAATTTACGTTTTTTAATGCAAATTGATCATCTAATTGTCAAAACTAATTTTGGTACCATAAATTCGAAATAAAAATAAATAAAATAATTATAATAATCTTAATTTACTATATTATTCGATTATAATAATTCAAATCCAAGACTATATTATTATATTAAGAATTATAAAAAATTAAAAAATGTAATTTATTTTCTTTTGCAGAAAATAATTTTTACAATAATTGCATTATTCGTGCGACATATAAACGTGGTTACTTGCAATTAATATAATAATAAATATATGCGTTAATATCATTAAAATCTATTAACAATTTTGTTATACTTACATACACGGTAGACACTGAATGACATGTAATATAATGAGGCAAAATCTAGTAACATCAGCCAATATTATTGCATCAAAAATAGATAGACCAAAAACATTATTAATATGCAACTGCAGAAATCCAAGAGAATATTTTAATTTCTTTAAAAAATCAAAAAAAAAAAAAATAATTGATCTAGAACAATTGAATTATATGCAGGTACTAACAGGGTCAACAACCATACTTTATTCAAAATATAATCTGTCGAGTTTTTAATATACAAAAGAATTAATGATCATATTTTCAAGTACTTACATTTTAAAATTACATTGGTGTACAATGTTGTTTCTAAATTTAAAGTTAAATAGTTCCTAATAATGGATTTACATAAAATATAAAATAAATATAATATTTATGACAGGTTGCATGAACAATCACTGAACATTTAATGAATCGAGAATAAGCTAATGGTCACTAAATCATAATTTAGTGGCCAACGATTGGCCCATTAAACTTTAATGAATCAATAAATTAATCAATTTTTACATGTAACCAGGTCCAGTACTAATTATGTCCAAACAATTTTAAACATTTTAAAATGCATATGAGATTAATATAAATAACCATAATTTACAAATCTTTATTTCCCTTATAGCTTATATAGCTTATAAATCATACACAGTGCAAAAAGTTGAATAACTCGAAAATTACTCAATGAAGTTTTGATTTACAAACATCAATATTTTCTAAAAAAAACATCTACTTCACAATTTACAGAAAAATAAGTATTTTATTACCATAAGATACTTCAATAATGGTATACAAATCTAAGAATTTTAAAATATGTTCCTTAAGTATTCTTAAAATATTCAAAAATCAGAAATATAATTATTAAAAAAAAAAATGGCGTCAGCTTAGTAAATCACTCTGTATAAAATCACCGAAAAATATAATTATTTAAATCCGCTAGTTTAACATAAAAAGTAGATTGATTTTTTTTAATTTAGCAGTATACAATTGTCGTGTTATTTGTTAACAACGGTAAAAAAAGACGTAACTGTTTTCTTCATTTCTTTTTAAAAAACACTCAAAGTTTCCATTACAAGGTTATTTATGATAACATTGGAGAAAATATAAATCACGTATTAAAAAAATAATAATAATCTTACCGTGTGAACCGTCACGTTTTTTTTCTACTAAAAATGTCCAAGTATACAAAAGTTTCGGTTCGAGATCAATTCTAACGAAATAAATTCGTTTCGCACTTACGATAGTATAGCCTGTGACTTTAGGTACCTTATTTTTAATCTTATTCAGCAAAGTTTTCCTTTCACCGTATAAAATAATAAGAACAAGCTTTTCAAGTTATTTTATTCTAAAAAAAGTTTTACGTTTTTTCGTGTATACAAATATACATTAACCTGTCAATTATTTTTCCATGCTAACTCTATGTACGTTAACGATTTAATCTTGACATTATTTTTAAGGTAGGCACGTTCTGTATTGATATTTTATTTAAAAATGTATACATTAAATTCTAAATTGGCATTTCGTTTATACATTTTTTAACATATAATGCCAATCTAAAATATATCAACCTACTTTAAAAATAATGTCAAGATTAAATCGTTAATGTTCTCATAGGGTTAGCGTGGAAAAATAATTGACAGGTTAATGTAGTTTCATACACGAAAAAACATTATTTATAATAAAATTACTACAAAAGCTTTTTATAATATAAATATGTTGAAAGAATACTTGAAGTTCCATGTATTATGTTGTGATACATTGAACATATAAATTCACACATACTTACATATTCTGACTGAAAGCAAAAACGTTGTTGTTTACAAACAAATAATGTACCTTAAAAAATTAAATGACCTTAAAAAAAAGTTTAAGAAGATCATCATTTCTGTCATATTCTCTCAATTTTATTATCATTCTATATTATTTTACATCAAGAATAATGTATTCACACACATTATTCATTAACTAGAATTGTGTTCTAAATATTATACGTATAATAGATAGGTAAGTAATATTCTTTAATATTTAAATTAAATCATCCTGATTCCTTTTATGGCAATCATAATATTTTAGAGATGATAGTTTTATACGTATTTTTAAACACAAATTGAAAATTCTGGATATTTATGTTTGATTTAATATTATTTCTATTCAATGAAACATCAAAAAAAATTCACAGTTTTCATTTGAATTGTATACTGTTTCAAACATATATTTTAATTTATTGTTTTAAATAATATACAAAACGTTTAAAAATATTTTAACCATCTTTAAAACATTGCAACTCTATTTTTTTAGATTGTTTTCCAAAACTTTAATTTAAAATTTGGCAAAAAAAAATAGTATATATTTTGTGTTTATCATACACACATATTTTTCGTATCATATTTATTGAATCACATATTAGTCGTAAATTCATAACAAAGGTTTGACACCAGATCCCGAGGTGAAAATATCTTAACAAGCACTTCAAAAAATCATAAATTATTATATTATTTGTAAATTATTTCAATTTAAGTTATATAATCTCGAACGTTATTGTATTGGTATTATTTTATTTTAAAATTAAGTATGTCGATACCACGCAATGAAAATAGTCGATTTGAGAAATGTCTTCTATTGACGTCACTGTGTTAGTGATCCAAATAATTGTAATTATTATTACTGTACTGTAGTTTTTATAAGATATCATATCACCACAAATAGTATTGATTGAGGACACACAATACAAAGTTCTACATTTGAATTACAATAGAAAATGTTCGCAAGAAATGAAATTTACGTGAAAAAAAGGACCACCTGTTCTGGGACTCCGTGTCTAATCGGACCGGCTGCAGAGTTTATGGTTGCTGTCCACGCTACCGTCCACCGATAGCTGGTCCCCAAACTTGAACGGTATGATAGCCGAGACCACTAGACCCCAGAGATTGGAAGCTGCTATTGTTCTTGTTGGCTGTACCGAGATGCAGAAATCTACCACCGTTTTGACGACATTCGGAGATGGTGATAATGATGCTCACGTACCCAGTAATATTATAATACGTTGGCCGACTTTTAAGTAGTTGTAATATAATGTTATTTTCGTAATAAATCGACAATACATTTGTGAATCGTGATACTGGTGTTCAACAGTGAACACTGAACACTTCTATATTTTCAAGTTCATACTTTTTATGAGACAATATGATGGATTAATGAAAGATGATAATAATAATAATAATAATAATTTATTTTTTTTGCAAATAAAATACAGTTTATACATATGAGTTTGATTTTAAAATCATAACTCATAAGTAATTAAAATGGAAATCGTTTATACCAGGATTAAGTTTAAATTGAATAATGATAATAACAGTCACAATAGTTATCTGAAAAGATAATCCATTATCTTCAATAAGTTACAACCATTGATTGAGTCTATAGGTATTCTGTATTTTCACAAAAAGTCGATACAAATACAACTTCTTTTAAATAATTATATTCTTAAATTATTCGATCAGCTGTTATAGATGTATAATAATAAATTGATTTCTTATCTGTTATATAGGTACTGCAACGTGGTTGGGGAACCTTGTTACGATATTAATTATCCAGGGAAGGATTTCTATTCCTTATGGATAAGTTTTCCGTAACTGGGGGTTAGAGCACTTGTGAATGAGGTGTTTATCAATAAAAGACACGTTTGGTTTTTATATCTTGAATAATTATTATATATTAGAAAGTACTTTACTGTTCTTTAAGATGACTGCTATGTGTAAGTATCGGTGAGTTCGCTCCTGTCGGTGGTGTCTGTCGAACTAACTATAATATACATGGCGTGTATTGGCAATAGGCCTTACAATTATTCGTGTGTATTAATATTATTGTATCGGTCAGCAGTTGATTGTACATAATGTAGAATTTATATATAATATACAAAGGTGTCATGTAACATATTTATAATATTGTTACAGTACTGAGGTATAAAATTAAACACATAATGTTCGTTTGACTGTACTATAAATATTACAACGTATGTCAATTAATACATATTAAATATATTCCATTACTACCTATTTTAAATTAACATTTTATTAGCATCAACAATACGCAGTGAATAAATATTCACTTATTATTTTACTTATTATTTCATTTTTTTTTATATAATATTAATGAATAAATATTCATTAATATTATATAAAAAAAAATACAGTTTATTACAATTTTAAAATCCATTACTTAAGATACAATACAATGTACATAATACTAGTGGGCAATATTGATCAGACATGCTACAGCTTCGAGTAGGTAGGTTATATTATGTCGACGTGAATCTGGTATAGATATGTAAAAATGTGAGTTGAGTGTATTTAATATGCATCGTTTGCACTCATTTACAATAATCAATTCTGACTAAAGGTTTTTCATTATAATTTATATTAGGTATGTTTTTACAATGTAAATACAATTATTAAATCAAATAGTACAGTTATTTTTTTCTCATTTTTAGCATATACAATGGGGTTATTAGCCGATACAATTGTATAATAGTTTACATTTATACTTATAATATATGAGTTACATTAATAGTTAGCTTACTGAATTCTAATTCGTTGATAAAAATGTATTAATATATAAGTTTATAGAACATATACTATTATAATTCCTAATAAGAAATTACTAAATTCTGTGTATATTGAACAATATAATTATTATATTATATGGTATAGTATTGTAAATAACATTTATTTTAATAAAACGGTCACAAATGATTATAACCAATATTTGTCTAACTTTTCTCAGTCAATGTGTAGTTTATTGAATTTATAAGTTGCACTATTAACTATAAATTTGAAAAAAAAACAAATATAAAGCCAATAGACTACAGAATTTCTTTACGCCTCAAAGTATCCATATTACAAAATACAATTTAAATGCCAAAGTTAGTTCCTCCAATAGTTCCTCCATGCCTCTATAATCCGTGATTTCTGTCGCTATTTATTGTTATCATCTCTTGCATTTATTTTTCTTTTGTGTTTTATAAATAAGAGTTAAAAAAAAAGTCAAAGTAAATTGTATCTTCGATTAAAAGTAATAAATTAATTAGTTATTACTAATTACTGGTTATATTATATAACTATTAGTCAGTATATTATTACTTAATTAATAAATCATTATTTCTCATATTGTTGGACAAAGTATGAATAGTTTGAAATTAAAAATGTATGACTAACTGTTTATATTTATAAAATATATAAAACAATATTCTGTTTATTACAAATTTTAAAACAATTATTTAAAAAAAATACTTTGTAGCGTAAAAAATTTACTTTAGACGTCAAATATTAAAAAAAGAATAATTACATCTATAAAATTAAGTATTTATTTTTAAAAACCCTAAATGACTATATAAACTAATTAGTAATTTCTATTTCAACGAATAATATCTCAATATCATACAATTTATATTACACTTAGTTATACAAAAGAAGTTTTTCTGTATACCTCAATATATTATGTCTATACGTTATTAAACTAATAGCCTTTTCGGAAAAAGTTTAGTATGTGTATTCTACTGTAATATTTTAGATGTAATACGTAGAGACCCACAATTCTATAAAATGTTAATCAAGTTACATGTAACATATACCTGCTTAGTCTTTTATTAAACCCGAGATCTACAGATAAAACTGTTTGTGATCTTATATCATGGATTCACGTTGACACTCAGGTATAACCTTAACCATGACGTATATTATATTATGTAAAAAATACTGATGCAACTTATTTTAGATAACTATAAATAACATAAAAAGAATAATTTGTTTTTATCATCGAAAATTATTGACTTTCATGTGTATTAATTTTGTTTCAATATATTATTAATTTTTTTTTTTTTAATGTATAAGCTTATTGCTATTTATTTGTTTTTATAAATGTAAATAAGCAGAACGTGAAAAAAATGTTTAAAAAAAATAAAAATAAAAATACTTTAAGTCCAAAATGGTTATATAGTAAAATAAATCTATATGTATAAAAAAACTAAGGAATTCATTCTGCAATATAAATAATAAGTTTAAAGTATACTTCGGCGATTAGTAAGTCACTGTTATGGACATGTTAAATTTGAATTCAATAAGTAACCATTGTATACAAAAAACAATGATTTTAAACGAAAAAGACTGATCAATCATCATTTATTTTAAAGAATAATATTTATATTACATTATATTTTTATTATTATATTATTTCCTTCATTCTAATTCGATATGGTAAACTATGTAATTTTCTTAATACCATAACTGTCAGGCTTAAGATCACACGAAAATATTGCTCATACAAATCTCGCTTTATCAAATACGATGATGTACACCTATCGGAAAAGTGTTCCAAAGACAACAGTATTTGTGTTCTTTGTGCAGGTGCTCACATATCATTTTATAAAAGCTGCCCAGTTTACAAAAATCACGTCGCCTTATTCAAAAACAAAATTTGGGAACAAAATCCATTTCTCTTTCTAGACCAGCCAAGCCTAAACATTCTAAGAACCACTACAGTTCCAATCAAAGCAGTACCTATGCTGTCACAGCAAATCAACAACCATGCGATCCATCCTATAATTTATCCAAACTTATCAGTGAAATTTCAAACACCGTACGCCTATTAGTTAAGTTATTTACGACGATTTTAAATAAACTAAACTCCACCTTATCTACTCCATAATCATTTAAAACACCATTATATCAGCTTAAACAAATCTAATTATATGTCATTCTTATTATGAACCTATACTACTACCTTATTAATATTATCTATCTTTGTGCTTATCATTTTAACTGGCTTTAGCATCTAACTTATTAACAACTATATTGTATTATTTAAATTTTATTGTATAATTGCTATTATCTATAATTATTGAGCTATTATTGTATTTACAAAAAGCTAATAAAAAATAAATAAATAAATAATTTTAACCAAAAATATAGCATATAATCCATATAAGTCAAACCTACGTACCGTATATTGGTGTGTTCAGGTTCGTGCTTAAAATAGTTTAAATGTTTCTAAATATTTTTAAAATGTAATAATAAGTATAAAATAATAATATATACAATGGTAAAAAATTTAAAGTCTTTACAATTTTTATTTTTCAAATTACATCATAGTATCTAAAATACATTGAGAAAAAATTATCATTTTTCGTATAAATATCAAAATTTGTAAAGATTGGAATTTTAAAAATTTGTAAAAAAAAATGGTACGTATGCATTTAATCTAAAGGCTAAAATCATTGTAAATTTTTTTATGTTTGTCCCATTCAATGTTGAAGATTATAGCAAATTTTCTGCTTCAAGACATGACATCATAGACAAAATTAAAAAAATATAAAACCCACATTATTATAAAAACATTACATTTCTCGTTCCACTCAGAATCTAATATGTCTATAGCTTTGACAAAATCTACATTGTTATACAAAACAGAACAAACAATTAATTTAAAACTACCAACAATACTAATTAATTAAAATACTTTTTGTAAATAAAATTTAAAAAATGACGCAACAATTTTAATACTAGTATATATATTTTGGTGAATGTTGGATTAGATTATATACATTAGAAAAACTTTAGTTTTTTTTTTTAATTATCGCTTATAATATCATTGAATAATGGAATATGAATTATCTTCTTGGTTTATATTCCTCATAGTAAGCATAAATACGGGGAAACTATCGCTATTTGAAGTACTCTTAATAAAGAAATATAATACTCACATACCATACATCACAACATTTATTAAATAATTTATTTACTCAATTTATTACACGATATATTTTAATAAAATTGTGTATAATTATATATAACTTGCGAGATTAAACTTTTTTCCTGTGTATGCTTTCCTTAAAATGTCAGTAAAGGTTATACAATGATGATTCTAGGTCCGACTGCTCTGTTCGGATGATAAACAACTTAACAGTGTCGCCATAAACAGTTAATACCGTCAATAGAATTACAAAAAAAAATTGAATTAAAAAACTCTATATAATATTGAAGATGGTAGGCTTGAATGACCATATAATACATTGTTTTGAAAAAACAACAATACAGTTTGATGCCAATAATAAAATCACTGCAGACAAACCACCTAAGAATATTCTCATTATTAAATTGTTAATAATAATTGTTAATAATTGTTTTAACTGTTATATTATATATAAGTATAACATTTATAGTTATTATAAAATATTCAAAACATGTATCCAATTACATTTTCTTCCATGTTTCTTCCATGCTACAATACTTGTTGTGACGACATTCATAAAAAGTATCTTTGTAATATCTTCGAGAACATATTTTAAAAAAATAATTATTTTTTTATAAAACATTAATTTAATATCAGATTTGTGAACTAGAACAAAGTTGTAATGTTTTATATTAGAGCTCTCATACAAAGACAAAATATCAGATCATTGAATACGGTAAAAATATCATTATCAATGAGTAAGTATCCATCCAGATTATGTACAATTTATTTATTACATCAAAATGTTTTTAATTTTAACTTATAACTTCTAAAATATTATATTAACTTATTCTTAAATTGTTTTTAAATTGTTCTTAAATTTCTTATTATTATATAACTAGAATTATTCATACTGAATCTTCTGTAAAATATTATATTTATAAATACGTTTTTATGGTATAATCGATAATTTATTCTTGTTTCAAGTTAAACATTATGTTCCATTCTTTAATAAGGTCGACAACTTTAGTAATGCAAAAATCACAATTTCAGTTCATAATATCACGCAAATCTAAGATTCGACAAAAACAGATAGCGTGTTTTAATATTTGTTCAACATTATTTCAGTTTAGAACAGTCTCTGAAAATTTATACAAAACGACTATTTACATTTTATAACCTTTGTGTTTGACATTCTCACAAAGAAAAATTAACTAATTAAATCTAATTAAACATTACAAAATTAAAAATAATACAGGTATTTTTATTTATTGATGAATATTAATTGTATAATTAAAAAAAAAATAATATTCAATTTAGAAAGCATTTTTGATTATTTTTACCCATATTTTATTTTATTTAAATTTCATAAAATTATAGTATAGTGACATTGTAAATAATATGCCACTATAATAGTGCGCATAGCTACATATTGTTAAACAAATCTGCAACATATTATACACTGTATATTTATACACAATCTACTAAGGGTAATATTTCTTAGTTATAATGAAAAAATTTAGTTCAGTTATCTATATTTAATTAAGTAAAAGCTAATTAAGATAAAATACAGTATTTAGTAGATTTGTATAAGAAAACGACCATTTATAACAATTGTCTATGGCGCATATGATGGTACGGCTTTGATCAAAACCCTTACGCGATAATGTACCATTGGCTTAAGGGTTTTCCCATACCATTTACCATTAAGTCTTGTTTAAGACACAGGGGATAAGACAGTGAAGAGACGTAGGTACATAATAAACATTTGAATATTATTAAACTATATTGAAGTGGTGATAGCCCGACGCTTTGTTAGGTAATACTGATACATGCTTAGCATAATATATTATCACATTTCTGTTGTTAAAATCAAAATTAGTAGTCATAATATATTTATAATATTTATAATATTTTATAGCCAATTATTATTTATACTCTGTTAGATATTTTAATTGCGATGTATGTGAACCAATAATAATAACCAATATATTTAAAATCCTACGTATTTATTAATAAATAATTATGTAATTAAAAGTGCAATACCAATTTTTAAAATTGAAAATTATAATTATAAGCAATATATTTCTTATTTCGTATAAAACGATTAAGTATGGTTAAATATGAATTGTTAACAATAGTAAAAATGTAGTTCTTTTTTTTCATCAATAAAAAATTGAATAATAATACATAGAAAAGATCTTTCTTCTCCATTTAACTTATTACAATATTAATTATTAATTAATCGTTATTATTGCTAGTTTTTATTGTATTAAAAAAAAAATGTAACCCATAAATTTAAATATATTATTTGTGTTACCTGTCCCAAATATTCCAAGAATTTTTTGTATTGATAAAAATGAAAAGTTCACTTTTTGACCCCTTATGTACCAACTAGAATACTGTTTTTTCAAGTTAAAGTTGAACATACAGACAAACACAAAAAATACATCATTGTAAAACCAATAAATTTATCGCTCTACTCAGAATTTAAAATGTAACATTTTTTATTTATTAATTTTTTTGTATTATACTTATAATTAAAAAATGTTGTAATATTTATTATTTAGTGATTTTATTCAAGTAAATTAATTATTGTATTGAAACACAGTGTTTAATATTAATTTATTAATGCTGTTATTATCAATATGTTTAATATATTTCAATGCAAGATTGATTTTAGCACAATCTAAAATGTTGGGTGGTATATTCGGTATTATTTTTTCAAAATCCGGTTTTCCAATCTTCCTCTAGCCGAGCGGCTTCAGCATGACGGACTTTAGTAAATCCTCTGTTATTTGTATGCGACTGTACATTTTTGATTTAGTCGTCTCAGGCATGGCCACCAGAGAGGATCTAACTATTCGGTGGAGGTGGTGGTGGTGGCCCAAAAACTGAGGTTACCGGAGGAGGTGGAAGCAATGGCCTCGAAACCAAGTGTGCCAGTGACGATCCTGTCTGCATAAATGCTGAAGTCCTTGGCGTAATGGGCTGTTGGCAATGGATGTTCGGTGAATTTCGGTCGAAACGGTTTTCTGTTAACGTCACAGCTACCCCTACGTCAAGGTCCAGCCTCATCAACTACAGCGTTTATAATATACGAATAATCCATTCCAATTATGTGCAGAGAGGTTTTTATCGGCTCTTCTACACACACACACACATTATTAGTACCTATGCTTCATCTATAACTATCATATATTTTCCTATTTACTTTCAAGAGTTTATATCCGAGTTTTAAGTATGCCATACTTATTATTGAGTTTTTTAGTGTTTCCTAGACGAATGTTAAATGAAAAATAATATTTAATATTATAATAGGTAGATTTATTATTACTTTCTATGGATATCTGAATTTTTATGTCATTTATATTTTTGGTCAACGTGTGCAACATGTTTAAAATCATCATATCTTCATGATCCTTTTTTCCGATCTTTAATTTTTGTTGTTTGTCCACTGTCTTTTGCACTTTTTGAACAGTCTCTTACAATTCTCGAATTTCCGTATCTTTATATGTTTGTGTCAATGTCGTATGACAACATCTTTGGAAACGAAGCAACTGCAAATGAAATAAAACTATACCAATATGATTATTGCCCATTCAATTGTTCATAATGTATTTACTTAATACTTGTAATTCTTTAGATACTTGTTTCTTTCTTTCAGCTTTATACAGCTCTAGAAAGTATGGAATTATATGAAGATATTTTCAATTAAAAAATAATTTACAATATAATTTAATTATGTAAAAAAACTAACCTTCTACTGTTTTAAATCTTTGCTCCGTAGATACGTTTATATTGATGCTCGGGTGATCACTTCCATCCACTGCTTCGAAAAACTTCTCATCTATGCCATCCTAACAATAGAAATAGATACTCTTACTACTTAGTTTGTATTACAACATATTTATGTACTATATTATACATTATACTTCCTTTATAATATAATATATTTACTTCCCTATCTTTAAAAAAGTCTTTTGTATCTCTTTCTATTGACCAGTGAATGTTGATATTCATAAAATCAAATATATCACTTGTAAGTAGTGAGTCTTTGAAAATATTATGTAAAATAAAGACCATTCATTCACAAAATGTGTTTGGTTCCTTTCGATTTTTAAAAACAATTTTAATTGACTTATAAACGATTTCGATTATTGAAACTCTTAAAGTTATAAAATAAGCAAAGTAGTTACTTTTTCGAAAAAAAATATATTAATTTTTTTTTAATTTTCATTGACAATACATTATGAGAAATTGAAATATAAAATTTTAATGTTATAAAAGATCATATTATAATATACATTATTGTAACCAGTCAATTGGAAATTGAATTTATATATTTTTTTTGTGTTTGTCTAAATTGTAAGGTTTCTATTATATTTTAAGAAAATCATGAAAAAACTTTATAAAATACGTCGTTTAGAACGAGTTTTAAAATGAGATTATCTTCGCTTTACAATTGAAACCAACAATTCATCACCCGAGTAGTCTACCTGAGAACCCTCCGTATATAGGAGCATGCAAATCAACATTAAATATATATTTTGTAAATTAAATACTTAATAGTAAATTGTTAAAACTACCACTTAAAAAAATTACCATTAAATTCAATAAAAAAAAAACATTTGATATTGTAAAAATAATGTTTTAACTGTACCAAGTGAAAAACAGATAATTATATTTTTATTTAAGATTAGTATTATTATTTTTATTCATTATATTATGGTTGTAAATCAATTTTATCTCATCAATACAAACATGCATTTTATATTATGTTTTAAAAATAATATAACATGATTTTTATATTATGATTTAAATGTAAACTATAATATTATAGATAAATTACAGCGCTAAAGACATTTTGTTTTTTGGGAGTACCAACACTTAAATGTGAACAATTTAGTACATATCTACATATTATTATAATACTATGGTAGAAATTAGATATAATATATTATGTTTTTAATGTTTTAATATATATATATTACTTGTACCAAAAATACGTGCAATTTTCCTTGTGCTTAATGTTTGTAGATTATAATATAATTATATTATAATAATAACTAGCTGTATTACTCGGCCTTGCTCGGATTGGATTTCAAACCCCTTTAGATGTTAATTTTTCAAAAATCCTCTTTTTAGCAAATAATAGCTCAATGTATAGTGTATGTCAAATTTTAGCCCGACCATCGGTATAGAGCTCGGTTTATGGTTGATAGATCAGTAAGTCAGTCAATCACGTTTTCCTTTAATATATATAGATTATAGTTATACGATGTATCACAAGTAAAAACTATTGAAAATATTATTTTTTTTATTAAATACTTAATTTTATCTTAAACTTTTATTCATAATAATGTTAAATATAAATATGTAAATTTGTCAAATTTATTACTTTAGTGTAAATAATTTATTCACTAACATTACTGTCTGTCACATTATAATATTTAAGGTGCCTTATTAAATAATTTAAAGATTATGTTTTTATATATTTTTCAATTTCAATAACTACCAACCAAAAGAAAAATAATACTGTGAATTCCTTATGAACCGATTTTAACTGTGTTTATCTAAATATCATTCCTCGTTATTGGAATAAAAACAACCGTCTATTATTATTTAAATAACATGGTTAAATGACCATAAAAAATAATAATGGTTTTAAAAATAAATAAATAAAACATATAAATATGATATTGTTCATTTTATTGGTATCAACAATGGTTATTAATTTTCTACCTTTTATAATGACTAGAAAAAACGTAACTGAATGAATAACAATAAAAGTCACGTCTATAATTCTTAATTTTCATATTTCAAATACAAAATAAGAAGATACGAATACGAATTTATTAACGAATGGTTTATTGATAAATGGTTCATTAATAATGTGTGACTAATTTCGTTTTATTTATTAAAAAAATAATTTTACATTACATATTAATATATTATTGTTATTATGATATTAAAATAAAGTTTTAATAAAATCCAAATTGATGAGTATATTTACTTACACACCCAATAATATTATTATTAAAAACATTCAATGTACAATATTTTTTCTTTTATTATTTTTCCAACAGGCCACGTATATTGCCGGATGATCCAACAGATGGGAAAAAGAAAACTTATTTAGAGTGTAACTTGGGTGAAGTAACGTTACATCATCATGTATTACATAAAGAATTTCTTCCAGCCGGCCACCTTTACACTACTGCGGCGGGTCGACAGGAATTGTTTAATACAAAAAATGTGCCTGACCTATTAGACACATTACTTCCAGCTAAAGGTCGCCGAATTTCGAAAACACTTCCTAGGTAAGTTGAAGTGCACTAAATGCATTAAATGCATTAAATAAGTTATTAGTATTTGGTGCAATAAAATATACTAATTAAAGTGTAATTTGTACCATAGAGTAAAACTTAAAATTGCTTACACTGTTAAATTGTTTATAGTCAATTAATAAAGATTCATATTTAATGAGTATATACTCATTAAGATTTAATTTAAAAATTATTATTTAATAAAAAAGATATTATTTTTTATCTTAACGCTATGTTTGAAATCATAACAATAGGTCGGGAATTAGCTCAAATGGCAGAAGGAACACTGTGTACACACCAAGACCATCGGAGAGTCAATCGCCTTTACTACTAGGAAGTCGTAGTAGTGGCGGCAGCAATACCAGTCGAAGCCAACTGTCCTTTGATTCATCAATATCGTCAGATCATCCAAGGTACCTATATTATATACTGAAAAATTCATTGAAATAACTGGCAATTCAAATTTTTTTTCAATCTATTACATATATTACTAAAAATTAATTATAGGTAACCCATCCAGACACCCGCGTTCGAAAATATTTTAGTTCCCTGATTTTAAACATATATTGCAACATATATTTTAGGTTGTATACATTATTATAATTTTATTCTTAATTATAAACTCGAATTTTAATCATTGGCGTTGAACCGTTTTTTTAATTTATTAGGTGTTTAATATTTCAATAAAATGTTGAGTTATAAACTGAAATGCTGTATTATAACATTTAAACGCTAAATAAGTATAAAATCAATATTATAAAATAGAAAGAATTTATTCTAAAAATAAGATAAGTTTAAATTAATGATAATTTTGTGTTCTAATAATCGTATTTATCTTGTCATCACCACAAAATATTCACCAAGTAACAAAATGGAGTGTATAAAATAATCTACAAAGTCAACATAATATTTGTTTATACAGAACATACTAATATACTAAGTGTTAGGGAAACTTACTAAGGATTTAAGAAGTATAAACAAATTATTTATATTAATTCCACAAATCACTAATATAAACTTTGATATTTTAAATTATAATTACGAACTTATTAAAATCGAAACATGAGTAATAATATAATTTCTCATACGGATCTTTTTTACATAAATAAATGGTTATATTTTTCTATTTAAATAGTAATTAAAAATTTAAATTAAAATTATCAATACATTTAGAAAATATTATTTTTTCTTTTATCTTATTCTTTCTTTTTTACTTTTGTCAAGTAACAGCTTTAATTTTTTAGCACTCATTATTAGTCATTAGCTGTTGTTTTATATATAATTAAATTGTATTAATCACTGTATGAAATTTGTACGAATTATTAAGTCAATTAATATTACTGTGAAATTTAATCTTGTTTTTAAGGTAATCGAGTTAGTTATTTGTTAAGAAGAGAACATGAAAATATTTTACAAGTCATTTCTAATCAAATATTACAACAATATTCATTTTTACAATATTTTTAACTCGGTTGTCACACATTAATGTTATTAAATATTTAAACTCAATCGATCAATATTTTGTAAAGTATTAAACTCTTACAGAATGGTTATAATTAAAAAGCTAATAATAATAATTATTATAATTTAAAACTTTTATCAAAATGTTAAAATTAAATTGGATTCTTTCAATTTTAAATTTTAATTCGTTAGCAGTATTATCACAATTTAAAAAAGGTTGAAAAATGGATACCATATTGTTCTACAGTAGATATCTGATGGGTCACTGTAATAGATGTGTACAATTTGAATTCAATTATATAACGTTATTGTATACGAAAAACGATTCTGAGCAGACGGTCTGTCAGCCTACATAACTAAGTGTATTTTACAATATTATTGCTATAAAAATAATTAATTTTACTATTAATAATGTTAAAGGTTGAATTAATTTTTTTAAAAATATTTGAAAATATCATTGAGTGTATAAAATATAATAATATACTTTTAAAGTTTCAAGCACCCACAAAAAATATTTTTTAACTACAACGAAATAACTAACATAGTCATTCTTCATTTAAGTATCTAATTTCGTCTCAATTTAAACTTAAAATGTCTATAAAAAATAATCATGTTGATAAATTGTTTTGAATTTTTGGTTACGAAAAACCTTGTTTAAAATTTTTAATCTTAAGCTATAAAAATTGATCATTTTATTAATTTGTAACTACAAAATAATTTTCAAATGTTCAATATTATGTTAATGATTTTCGGTCAAAATTAGAATTTTAAATGCTTTAAAAAAAAAATTGTGCTTATGTATTTTTAATATTTTTGAAGTACTATTATAACAACTTATGAGGAATCTTGTATTAAATTTTCAAGTTTTTTAACAGATTAATTTTATCAACTATAATAAAAAAAAATAAAAAAAACTGAAAATGTATTATGCCTATAAAGAGCTCAAAATATATTAAACATTTTACTATGTATAGAAAATGCTTATATAAATATTTGGTGAAAATATCATGTATCCACAGTTATTTTTTTTTATTTACGCCAAAAAAAAAAAAACAAATTAGATTTGTTCAAAAACTAGTTTTGCGTAAAAATTACCGTTTTTCCTTAGCCATTTTCAAAAATGACCTCTTAAAAGTAACAACTAAATTTACTTTCTCACCAGAAAAGATACTAATGAAGAAAATAGGAGCATTATTAAGACTACTTATCGTATTTACAGGCAAAAAAAAGTACACACATCATCGTAAAATCAATACATTCTTTGCTCGACTCAAAATCTAAAATTTACTTGGAAAAATCACTAATCAGAAATTTTAAGTTATTAATTTAATCTGCCTAAAACATTTTAAAATTGTGTGCAATTTTCAATTAATAATATTATAGTTATTTTAAAACCAAATTAAAACCTTGGTTATTTTTAACTTTTATTGTTTGTTAGAATAATAGTATTATGTGTATATTATATTTGAATTAGTTTGCTCGAATAGCATATTTTAAAATACGAAAATTAAATAATTACATAAATACCGAGTACCTATGCAATAAGTGTACTAATATTTATTTATTTAAATTATTTACGAGCATTGTGTCCAATTACAGCATGTATTTATAAAACTAAATATACAACAAGAGAAAAAAATATATTATATTAAACAAAAAAAAAAATTAAAATAAAATAATAATATAAAACGTTTTTATGAATATAAAAAAAATAAAAATACAAATATGCTTAATAATAATAAAGTTGGTAGTAAATTATGATTTCAATTCTAATTGTTTAGTTAAAAATTGAGAAGGAAGCGTTGGAGTTAGCAAGGGACATATAACGCATCAGAGGTGTATTTGAGCCATAGAACGTAGAGATTGGAGGAATATTGAATGAATATGTTTGGCATGTCCTACGACAAGGGACTTTGAATGATATAGATGAAAGGAGGGTTGGAGAATTAATATTCCCGGATATAAGCTTAGATAAAAACTTTAGATTGGCATGATGACTCCTGTCGTCTAATGAGACAAGGCTGAGGCTTTTTAAGATGGGTGTGTTAATCGTGGGGGGACAATTAATCATAAGGCTATGACTCACGAATTTTAAAAATTTACGTTGTACACATTCTAATAATAAATAGTGTGTTGCTGCTAAGGGGCCCCAAATGATAGATCCGTATTCAAGGATTTGTCTAATAATAGCGCAGTAAAGGACTTTCAGAGCAAATTCAAATTCGGCAGAAATACGCTTAATGAATCCTAGGGTCTTGAGAATCTTACAACAAATAATCTCGATATGTATATGTGGATTAAGGTGGGAGTAAATAGAAAACCCAAGTCGGTGACAAACTTATCAAGGAAGGAGATAGTTGTTCCACTAATGCTATAACCATACCAGATAGGACCTCTACGATGTGTGAAAATCATAGAATGGCATTTTGAAATATTAAAAGATAAGCCAAGTTTCTATGCCTATGAAGTAAGACGAGTCTAAATCGTTTTGATGTTTAAGGCAATCATTTAATGTATTTATACGGAAAAATAATTTCATATCAACTGCAAAATCCAAAAGATTAGCGTGCTGCAGTATACGATTTGCACTATTAACAAAAATAGAGAAAAGTAGTGGGGAAAAGTGTCCTTCTTAAGGAACACCAAAAATGACTAAAATATTTTGATATAACACCATCGATTTAATTCTAATTAATACCTTAGTCGTGATTTATTATTATTTTTATAAGATCCTTTTAAATATATATTAGAACGCCATATTTAATCAAACAAGGTGTTCACTTGGTAGTCAATTGTGCATTTCATTACATGAACCTATGTAATAGGTAATTACCCTAAGTACGTTTTTTATCAGGTCCACTGTCATAACAAGAAATATTAAACATAATAATATATGCTACGATAATCAAATAGGTATTATAAGTAAAATAATTAACTGAATGCAATCATGTTCATATACAGTTGTTTTCATAATTTGGACATCAATTTCAAGATCAATCTGTATAAGGGAAACATTTAATACAATTATTCTATACCAAATCGATTTAAGTATTATTGCACAAAGAAAATTCATAAGCCACAAGTAAAATTATAGTCCGTGGTTTCGAGCTTATGCACAAATATTTACATTACACCACTCCTAAATACTATGTTTACACCGGTAAAGTTTAATAGTGGTTTCGCCAAACTAAACCGAACATCAATATTCGTTGGATTGTTTGATTTTGGATATTCAACAAAGCGAACTTTATCATAATCTCAAGATCGAAGTGAGCCGTATAAGCATATTGAAACTTTTTGTTGTAGTTTCTACCGCGTTGTAAACTCGTTGTATGTGTGCTCAATGGAAAACATAGAACACGAAATCATGCGTAAACTTTTGTTGTGTCGTTACTCGTGTTATTTTTATTTAAACAGTGTAATTATTTTTCTTAGTCAATTACAAATCCACGGGCACAATTTATCAGCTCACACAGACCATGGGTACATCGTGTATGTCATATTTGTTTCAGTATAGCTGTATTGGACCGTATAGTGAATAATAAAATATTATGACAGTATGTCAGTATCTATATTATATTATATTATAGTATATTTCGTATAATATATTATCATGTGGCATAATAATATATTGCTGAATGTATTGCCAGTGGCGGCATCAAAATTGAATGGGCTGTGGGAGGAGGGGCTTTACGGTCTGTGCTTCATAATTGGCACTATTAATATTTTACGACTTCAAGATTTTTGTGATGTATTTAGATTTATGATTTGATAGGTACTTCAAATTGTGTAACTCCTGTAGATAAATATAAAATTGGGCGTCATACTCATAAGTCTTAATAGTTTAAAATACGGTTTATGATATTAAGTTACATTATAGGTAGATGAATATTTCGTGTGATTAAATAAAATATAGTAATAAATTATTAAGGGTGTCAATTAAAAATATCAAAATCACGTATCAATCACCAACACTTCGTACCTACAGCAAGTGTAGGTATATGTCGGAGACCCTAACAAAGTTAACAACACTCCCGAATTTCGTAAGCTTGTCCTTACAAACCCATCAGTCAAAAAACATAAATCAAAGTAGGTACCTATATAACACCTGATTGAAACTGAATAAATTATTGACTAGGTACTTAATGAAAAAAAAATAAAATACAAGCCGTACCAATGAATTGAACTACAATATAATAATACCACACTGATTAATGAATTTATACTATTGCTTACTGTTTTGCAGGCAACTGACGACCGGTCAGAAATCAAGCAGTTATCTGAATCTGTCCACGGCAAGCTGTGGCGGTGGCGGCGGCGGCGATTATGGCGGTAGGTCTTCATACCATCACCAACACCATCCGTCATACTATTGGACCCCGCCCAGCTTGCCGGCATCGCCTGCCCGGGAGCGTCGGCTACCCGCCATACCGGTGGGTCGCAGTGCCGGACTACCCACCGTGACCGCAGAGACTCCTATACTCGATCCACTTTCGTCCAGGCGGCGAACTTACGGTGGAGCGAGCGGAGGTGGTCACCATCACCACAACCACAACAACGGATTCGATGGTAACCAGATACACAGTCACAACCAGTTGACCGGTAGCAACCATTCGCTACTGTCTTTGTCCGATGGAGCGTCCGTTACGTACGATTATCACACGGCGCAACTGGACATGTTCCTGGATGAGTACAAGACACTCAAAAAAGAGCTGACCAAAATGCAGCGGACGTGTGACACGCTTCGACTGTCCAACGCCTCACTGGCATCTTCTGCAGCCGCCCCAAACGCTATCGACCACAGGTCCAAACCGGAACCATCAGCCGCCCCTGTCGCGTTGTCATCGTCGTCGTCGAGGACCACGCCCAAGTCGATACTCAAGAACAAAAACCAGGCCACTTACGTTTACCGGTCGAGCGGCGAGCGGCGCAACAGTTACCACAAGTTGGATCCGGCGCCCGACGACATTTACCTGAGTTAATCTCGTCATCCTGCTCACCGGGGAAACCAAAGCCCGACGTCCCGTTATAGCATTATTATTATTCTATTAATTAACATGTATAATACACAACATTATTCTCACATGAATCCATATAATCGTATACTTGTGTGTGTGTGTGTGTGTGTGTGTGGTAATTAAAATCTCTCCAACTCTAGTGGCACAACTAGAGGGGGATGGCGTTGTAACCAGATATTATACCTTGTAACTTCATGCAGATTTTACTTACAAACCCCAAACGCATGTTGAGAAAAAATATTGTTATTCACCCCTCCCCTAAAAAAGATAGGAAAACAGGGAGGAATCCTGGTTGCACTACTTAATAGCTCTCTCTTGTAATTGTATTTACAATTATTACCATTCACCGCAGCTGGTTTGAGGTTTAATGAAACGGAAGTGACTTTAACACAAACTCACCGTGTGATTAAAAAAAAAAAAAAACTACGGTCGCCCGTTAATAATAATATCATAATATTTAAAACACTGTCGATGGTCTAATTTTCCCAGACCCTAAAAGTTCGTTTATATTAAGCATTTCGTTTTATAAAAAAAATATTAAATATTAATTAGTTTGTTAAGCAAACTGACGATGACGTTTGTATAATGGTTTAAGTCAAAATGGTATTCAATAACAGCCATGATTTGATATGAATGTTATTGTTTCTCTTATCTTAATGTTTAATACAAAGTTTATAAGGCTAATTTGATTAAACCGTATGAAAAAACATTTCAAATAAAAAAAAGTGATCATATATCATGCCGTATGCACAATAATATTATGTTATTATTTTATATAAAAATTATTCAAAATTAAATATTTGTTGATTCTTATTGCTTCATTAAGTTTATCAATTAATGTTATTTCAATTTCATGGTGGGGCTAATAGTTTAAACATTATTTTACTAATATTTCAACGATTTCCGTTACTAAAAATTATAATAATATAAACCATACCAACATGAATGTTTTAAAAAAAAATTAAAACTAATATAAACCGTTAAATTCCTATAATTATATTATGTTTTCATTTTTTGAATTTATAAAATTATTTTAACACCTATCAAACATTTAAAATTACAATACTTTAATATTTAATTTTTCAAAAGTACAATAATCTGCTTTTTAGTATAACGAGAACAATATTGTTGTACAATATAATTAACATAAAAATAATATTTGTAATACTTCAGTTTGAACCACTTTTAATAAATAGGTCATCCAAACAATAAAACATAATATAATAACAAAGATGCTCATAAATTAAAATTGTGTTTTATACTTATAAAAATATTTTTTTTAAAACCGAAAAAAATATTTCAAAAATAAATTTTTTATTACAATACACGATTATGTAGGATCTTCTCTATTAATATTGAAAGGAATACCAAATAATTAAAACAACCATGAGTAAACCAAAAAGATACAATAATATGTTTTATGTACCTATGTAACAAATGATGTAATAATTGTTAACATTGTTATATATAATTATTTAGAATGTTAAATAGTTATAAGTTAAGAGAACATATAATATTATTCCAATGTTAAATGTTTTCAAATATACTATAATCGTTACGAAATAACATAATATTACGATATCATTATTTTAAAGATTATCCTATGGTTGTAAGTTATTTCTTATCTTAATCTAATAAATGTAAAAATATTATAATATTTTCATAGAATGTAAATATAGTCATATTAATAACTATTATGAATAAAAAATATACTATTAGTAATGACATATTATTTATTTATTATTTGCTTTTTTTTTAATATTAATTACATCATGAACAAATACGTCAAACAACTAAATAAGATTTTTGAAAGTAAAGAGGAATAATTGTTTTATGATAACAAGTTATTCATTTCAATGATGCCAATATAAGTATCCTATGTTTTAATTTGCTAAATTAAATTAGATAAGGTATGATAAAAACTATAATAAGGTAAAATTAATGTAAAACGTATTTTTTTGCTAATTTACCAAACCTAAAGACTTTATTGTTGAGACATTATGGCTGATTTTGATATCTATTATATTTATGCATAGTTTATATTTATGAATAAACCAACCGGTGAACATAGCCTAAAATAAATAAAATAGTTGTTCATTGCCTTTGGGTCCAACCACTATTACCGATAACGATAAACATAAAATATTTTTCATTACCTATCTCTATAAGTAATAATTTAAAAAAATTTACAATAGAGAAACTATGATTTTTGTACAGGGGTGAAGGTCCAAGAACTACAAATTTATTATTATCGTAACATAAAAAAAAATATTTTATATATTTAGTGCAAAAACTAATAACAGGGTTCAATATCAGAAAAAAACTATCAAACATTGCCATATTAATTAGTTATTACCACATTAAATGTACAACTATCCTATCAATATAAATAACCGGGGAAGTCACTCTGTTGTATAGTAGATATCGAGTTTGACTCGTCATTCAATAGATTACTACTACACATTTAAAAACAAAATAATTTACATATTTTCAAACGTTGTCAATATTTGAGCAAAAAATTGTGTCGATGATTGTGTGATGTAATTATACAACAATTTAAAATTTCTAGTAGAACAACTCACTAGGAATCTTGTTTTAAATTATAAAGTTTTTTTTTATTGAGATTAACATTATTTTGTATCAATGTTAATAGAAAAAAAGTCGAACATTTCAAATACCTTTAAATAGAACAAAAAAAGTCAAAATACTTTAAAAATTATATCATGTCTAAAAAATAAGCATACAAAAATGGATGAAAATTCCATTAAAATTATAACCAATAAATAATAATTTTCGATTTTTTAATTTTATCAAAAAGCCAATTTTTCCAATTTTTCCTGCTTATTCAAAGAACTAGGAATTTTTTAATTTTGACCCCTCAAAATATCCACTAGATCTAAATTTTGACCAAAACCGCCCTAAAATTAAAAATTGAAAAATGTTTACTGTTCCAAAAGTAAATGATACACACGAAAATAAAAAAAAAAACACTCACAAATTCATAAACCATTACATTCATCGCATTTCTCAGAATCTAAAAAAAACATTTTAATTTTTAATTAATTTATTATTTCATACCAAGATATGGGAAGAGATTTTAAATGCGTTGTCCACACCCTTCAATACACCATACTGTATCATATTACCAATTGAGTTTAATTAACCAAAGATCTGATGCCTGAATACCTACTCCGAAAAAATTAAATAACAATATAAATTGTAATAAGTAGGACTATGATTTATATGCAATAACATATTTTTTTACGACTTCTGATTACTGTTTTTGTTTGAAATGTCCACGAATTACGTCATGATGAAGCAAATGGTGGATATTGCATATTTTTATGGTATATTTTAGCCTCGGTGGTTGGTAAAAGAAAAAAATAGAATATTATAAATCGAAAAAAATATATACAAATATTTATATAGGTATAGTAGGTATATAAAATGTAAAATTGGAAGTAATCTGGATGAAGATTTTCAATACAATCTATAACTCCACAGGAAAATCAAAAACACAAAAATTACGTCATGTAATGTTGAACGTAGTTTTAGCAAGTTTAAAAACATACTAAGATCTAAAAGAAGGTCTTTTGTTTTTGAAAATTTTAAACACCACATCATTGTTTAATGAAATACTTTTAAATAATATTAATAGTTAATACTAATATTTTTAATATTTTAAAATTTAAAAATTTAGTTTTTGTATCTTGTGACATATTATTTACATTTCTTTATTGCATGTTTTTGCATATTTTAATAAATCAAATCCATATTTTATGATTTTTAATTGCATATAAATCCTATCACTAGTAATAAGTATCGTTAACAAATAAATTATTACATCTGTATGGTATACAGCGTCAAAATTTAAGGCTCGGTCATATCCACAAACATTCATCATATATACAAACCTTCAAGTCAATAACATAAGAATTATCACCGTTGCTTCGTGGTAGGTACATAACAAATGCTCTCTATAACGATCAAAAATTCAAATAGTAAATGAACATACAAAAAGCTACTTCTCTCTTCAACTCTAAATTAACCAATTATATAAACCCTTTCACTAAAAACGTGTCCTCTTTTACATTGCCTCAAATCCACAGTCGACAAAAAAGAAACTGGTCTAGAAATCTCTTAAAATAGAATTACCAAAAAATTTTAAATTAAAAAAAATATTTATGAAGTTCTATTAGTGAACAGTCATTCAATGATTACCAATGGTGGGACTACTGAAGTGGTCTCCTCTTCATGTGCTTCACGATATATACTCATTTTCTCTGTTATTCTTATTATTTGTATTACTTATTATTTTTTATTCAGTAAATAAATTGTAATATTTTTTAATAAAAAAAAAGTATCGTAAGCATTAGGTATTAATAAGTTCTATTGGCATTTATTTTAATTTATAAATAAGTAATGACAATTATAAAATGTATTATAACTTAAAACTATCTGCTAGTAACGTGTTTAATTAATTACAAAATCATTTAAGATTTATTATATTGAAGAAACACGATTGCTGACATTTTACCTTTTCTATAACATGGTTGTAAATTATGGTTGGCTGATAGAACAATTTTTTTAGCCAAAAAACAGACGATTGCGAACGATTGTGACGTTGCCAAATTATTGTGTTAATTATTATAGAATTAATTATAGTTATAACCGAAACCACTATATTTTTTATTGAAAGACATGGGTTGTTAAACTAACCGTTGTATAATTCATGACTTATAATAGCTCCCCGCCCTATTGATACCAATTTTAAAAAAATATTATTGGTCATTGTTGGCGATTTGAATTTAAAGGTACTATTATTTACATAAAATTAAATTAAATTAAATTTTTTAAATATTGATTCACTCATAAATTAATTAAAATGTTGTTTATTTTATTTGTTCTTACTTAATTATAAATAAATACAGGGCGTTCCAGGAAGTATGAACCAACTTTGGTCGTTAACATTTTAGAAATTTTTCTGGTCTTGTCCTTATCTCGGACGTTTATACAAATTCCATCGAATAAAGGAAATATCATACATTTATTCTGTGCAAATATTAACAAATGACTCTAGAAGCAACCGATAAGTTCAAATCGGCTCTATTAGTAATCACTTTGTTTTCATTTTCCCGTCGTAACTAAGCACAACAGTAGCTACTGTCACACAAGGTATGGTTAAGTAAGTTAGGCGAGAATTCAAATACAGAGAATAAAAATTTGACTCGATATTGGTGGTAAGGACTAGATGGTAATTAAAGGGTAATCACCCCTTAAAATTCAATCGAATCTCCACTTATAAGTGGAGAGCAAACAAAACAAATTTTTTGAGAGTATCCTGCTAGGCTGTAATAATATGTGCTATATTCGTTTTTATAACATCTCTTACCTAAACAAATTTAAATATTAAATATACCATTCTTTGTGTAAAATGACATTTAAAAACATTCAACCAAAGTATAAGTACCTATATAAGTTTATTGTATACTTGTTTATATTTTAATCAAGGTTTTCAAACGTTATAGTAACGTTTTGATTATAATGTTATGAATGTTGTTTGTTTACTGTTTTTCGTTTTAATTACGTTTACAAATTGTAATCGATTTCAATTTGTAAACGTAATTAAAACGAATAATAGTAAACAAACAACATTTACAACGTTATAATCAAAACATAACAATCAATAAAATATATAATATACCATTAAACAAAACATAGCATAACAAAAAACGTAATTTATAGAATATTATAAACAAAAAATAATCTATATAATCCATATCCGGGACATTCCTCGCTTGAGATATTATTTTTAACGATAAACACAAAAGTTGTACAACGTTTAAATTCTAAATTACGATAAATGCAAAAATTGTAAAACATTTACATTAAAAATTCTGTAAAATGTGTTGAATAACTGTCCCGCCTAACCTTGCCGGTGTCAAATATTTGTTTATTTTATAAAATATACATTTATGAAAAATGTATATGCAATATTTCTACTAATTATAATAGTAATATAATATGTAACCAATGGCCACCAAAAATAAATGTATTCAATAATGTATGTGCAATATTACTATATACTAATCATAATACTAAAATTTCATGTAACCAATAACAACCTTATAAATATACATTTTTTTTTTTTTTTTTTGTGAACGAAAAACTATAATGTGTGAAATACCCTTCTGCTACCTATAAGGGTTGAAAAAAAATATGCTATAAACATCCTCCAAGTCTAAAGAAATCTATTGACATAATTTTTATTAAAAACGGTCTAGTAGTCTTGAAATATCTAGCTAACAAACAAACTTCCATTTTTATATATAGATTGGTATTATATTATTATATTTAACTATTAGTAACACGGTAGGTTGAATGAGTTTTACCCAAAAATATTACATTTATTATATTCTTAATTATTAAAATTAGAATAGTATAAACTTATATCATATATTAATGCATTGTTATATTTTGATTCGATACCAACTATCATAAAACGGTGTGAATATTTTCGTGGTATAAGATAAATAGGCAAAACCTTAAAATTTATCTAAATACTTTGAAATGTGGTAGTTCATAATAAAATATAATAATATACGTATAAGTTTAAATCTCCGCGAACAATAATTTTAAATTACAACATAAGTAGACAATTCAGCATTTTAACACTAAATGTCTACAAAAAATATCAAGCTAGTGTTTTTTTTAGATTTTTGGGTATCAGTGAGAACTATTTATTAGAAACTTTGTTATAAATGTCTATATATTCAAGACTTAGCTGTAAACATTTTTAAAATTATAATTTTTTAACTGCTGCTAAACAATTTGAATACTTCAGTAATGTTGTCAGAATTTTAACTTCAAACGCTTATAAAAATGAATGTTTAAAATTTCTACGATAAAAATTTTTTAAATTGTTAAAAAATAAACTTAAATTATTTAATGATGCATTTCTATTATATGCGTGATTATGTGAATATTCAATTTTGTCAGATTTAATGTTGGTGAAAATATTATCCGACAATGTTGCATGAAAGAGTCGATCAAAAAGTTCGCAATTTACTATAGGAAAAGGTAAATTTGTAATCGTGTATCACTTTATTCATCTAATTAGTAAAAAACCTGAACATTGGCTTCATTAGAGCAATATAACTTTATGCACTATTTCAAAGAAAATCAAATAAATCACCTTATAAAAAACAATGGAAATCGATAAAAATATAAAATAAAAATAAATTATACATATTTAGTGATATTTTGATATACATTATACATAATATAAGAATTAAAATAAGTTAATTACCAATATTATACTTATTAAAACATGAAAACAAAAATACTTTAATATTATTTATTTAAATTAAATTTAACGTCTTGAAATTTTAATAGCATACTTATTTTTGTTGTTTATTCCCAGTATGCAAATTTGATATAAAATATTTTTTTTTTATTAATGTATAATCTGCAAACCTATGTTTATAATGTTATTGCTTATAGGTTCTTTAAAATATAATATTACAATAGGTAAATCATAATATTATATTATTTAAAATAATAAAATAATATAATATTTTATTATTATGTTACTTCTAAGAATTGAATTAAGCTGCGCTATCTATACATCAATTTCTATTTACACATTAAAATAAATTTTTCTTTATTTAGTCTTTAACAAAACTTCCGAGTAGTTATGTTACTGACACGGCAAATCGTTTTAATATGGTAAATTCTACGTTGAACGTAATATGTATTATTATATAATAAACTTATATTAAAATATAATCTTATATATTTTAATTTTACGAAAATTCGTACTTTTCTCATCTTAGACTAGATACTTAAATTGAATACACCAGTACGAAATTTAATAATTACCTAAAATATAAATTTAAAATTAAACCGACTGAGGATAAATTATGATTTACTATAAATATGAATACAGGCATGCGTGGTTATAACAATTAATCGATTATTCGTATATTATATTATTATATCATATTTTTCACAAATGAAACACAACAGTTCACATGGGATTTGAACTTGGAAGTTCATATTTTAACAAGTCATTAAAAAAAAATAAAAAAACTTTATTATTATTGTGTCTGAAGAACGGATATATCAGTTTCATCGCATTTTAATTAAAGCCAACGAATTTGTTCGATTTCCTATTTATATATTAGGTATGAATATTTGTATCGTGAAGCAATTATAGTTTTTCTGATTTTATGATTGTTCCTTTGCAATTATATTTAATACTTTTTACAATTTAAATACTAATTAAATATAATAAAAGAAAGAATGTAATATAAATTGTATAATTTAATAAAAATATTATGATGAAAATGCTGTTAGGTAATACCATTGACATTGCAAAGATTGTTCATTGGCCGTGATTATGCGTTGTACTACATTTTAGTTAATTTATTGACAATAGATAGCGTTAATAGTCCAAATGAAAATAATAATTCGGCTATCAGTAGTGATAAAATGTAACCGGATGTAATTACCGATTATTTATCTTACTATGTATAATCAATGGTAATACCATCTAAAAGATTTCTCTCTCAAAATCTGTCTTAAGATTTTTTTCTATAAATATATTGACAAAAAAACTTCCCTTGATCAAAAAGATTGAAAATGTAATACAAGGATCCTCATAAATATAGCTATATAAAAATAATAAAAATATACTGGCACACTTTTTATTTATAAACACTTTATGCTCAAATATTGCAAAATTCATCAAAATCACGAAAATGTGTATATAACTTTGTAGTTAAAAATGTATGAAATGTTCAATTTTTACAAAGTTTATCATAAACTTATACTGTTATCAAAATATTAAAAAAAAAAATGAATATAGTTTTTTTTGTAAATATTTTAAGATCAAATTTGGACGAAATTAGATATTTTAACAAAGAATAACGTAGTTTTGTTGACATTGAAAAATATTATTCGTGAGTACTTACTTGAAACTTTTAAAATATATTATTATATTTATAGACACAACGATATTTTCAAACTCAGTGTTCGGCAAAAATGACATACAACAACATATACAACATAACTAATAGTAATTTTTACCAATATAACTGTATATATAAGTTTAGTAATATAGATTGTGACATACTGTCTTAGCTCGAAATCGTTTTTCGTAGACATTAGACAATGATTTATCATTAAATTCAAATTTAACATATA
The DNA here is from genome assembly GCA_014851325.1 of Pentalonia nigronervosa. Classification (NCBI taxonomy): domain Eukaryota; kingdom Metazoa; phylum Arthropoda; class Insecta; order Hemiptera; family Aphididae; genus Pentalonia; species Pentalonia nigronervosa. Next base: position 69,299 of record JACXSJ010000989.1, on the reverse strand, counting down.
TATTGCAGTGACTTACTCAATGATGAGGTACACTCTATATTTACTGTAAGTATAGCAGAGCGGTTAATTACTTTTTTTTATGAGTGAACTAAAATTATCAACGAATCGTAATTTGCTATTTGTTAGTAAATTTTTAAACATTTAACTACATAGATTTGTCTAAACATAACTGCTACAGTATCATAGAGTATGATAATGAATTAGAATAAAAAAATATTAGGATTTAAACAAAATATATTTTTTTTTAACAAGTATCTTTTGGTCATCATTAAAAAATATTTAGGTCTTTTAAATATGATTTATATATGTAATAGATTATATATTTTTTATTTTTCATATACAATAAGAAGTCAATAATACCTTCAAGGACTTAGTAAACATTTTTTTTTATCACTAAAATAACATTAACGACAAAAATACTATGAAATACAGTTTTAAGGATAACTAATAATACTATATAGAATACCTACTGTATAATACAATTTTCAATACGTATATATATAAATTATATACTTAATCAAATACAATTAAGTAAAAAGTATTGGATTACCATAATTTAAAAATAACTGATAACTATATTGATATTCCATGCTCTGTAAAGTTAACAATACAATTAATATAATTAATAATGAATCATTTATTTCATTTTAATTAACACCCAAATTAATTATATTAAGTACTAATAAACATAAGTTAATATTAGTATAATATTCATTAGTTTAGATACACTACATTTTAGTTTACTACAATATTCAATGTAATAATAACAATATGTATTTGTAAATTATTACCATTGATAATATTCACTAATTGTGAATCAGACTGATTATTTCAAATATTTTTAGATTCTGAGCAGTTTTACCATGATTTTTTTGTGTATATCAACTTCTTTTGAAAAATTATACAATCTTCAACTTTAAGAGTGATTTCTGCCTTCTGGTAGCACGTCATTAAATTTAGTTGGCAGTTCAAGGACTTTTAAAATTGTCCAGCACTTTTCAAAATAATAACTTGTTGTTTTATTGTAATTTAAAAAATAGATATTATTCGTTAAGACCTAAACTTTTCACCACTAGATTTATTATTTCCTATTTACTTTACACAATGGCTTTTTCAAAATATTTGGATTAATTTTATTTTAAGTTATTTAAACATCTTACCACAATTTTTTCCCACCGTTTTACAGTAAGTCAGTATTGAACTAAAAATTAAGAAGCCGTCCTGGTAGGAAAAAAATAGTCCGTAAAAACATACTTTCGTACTTTCAATAGTACTCAGGCCTCGTTTGTCGTAGAAACATGGTTTTAGTGCTAAAATAAACACTAGAAGTTGAACTAATATATCTTGGAACAGATTTTTTAAATTTATTTTTAAACCGATTTTATTGGCACTTGAAATTAGTAAAAAATTTCATTTTTTTTAAAAAAAAATCATATAAAATTGAAAAATTTAGATATCAAAAATCTGTTCTAAGATATATTAATTAAACTTCTCGTGTTTATTTTGGTATCAAAACCATGTTTCTATGAACAACGAAGCTTGAGTACTATTGAAAGTACAAAAGCATGTTTTTGGTAAAAAAATTACGAATTTGCCGTAGTCATGTGCGCTGCTCTTGCAACTGCAGCGCAGCGTTCTAAAACCGTACTCCTACCACCACCCCGCGAGCATATGCAAACGATAACGCAACATTGGTCAAAACCGGTTATCTATCATTGAACGAACACGGCTTATAACCAAATTATCAAAACGAATATTATAATAATTTTGGCAATGAATATTATTATTTAATTTTTTCGTAATTCCTATTTCTATTCCCACTGTATTTTACTCGAGATGAAACCACATATTGTAATCGTTATAAATCTGCAGGAAAACGTACGATTTAAACAATTTTTTTTATATGTAGGATATTTTTTGACAATGCTAAAAATTTAATTATCGAGACGAAATTGTATATATTTTAACCAGTATAAGTATAAAAGTTGGTATCGCTCAAAAACAATTCTGAGCGATGACGATTTGTCAGCTCAATTATTACTAATTATATTTAATGATATTATTGCTATTAAAAAATTTATTTCCGAAAAAATTATATTTGAAAATATCATTGTATGTATAATGTATAATAACATTAAATTTAAAAAGTTTCAAATAACCCACCCACGAATAATAGTTAAAATAAAGTTAAAATATTTTAATATAATAGTAGTTTACCTCTGCGTGGGTATATCTATATAGTATATCAATAATAATAATAATAATAATAACGGTCTTCAGAAAAATAAACAGGCCCGAAATCCAGCTGACGCACTACGAATAAAATAATAACGTACAAAAAACACCGCCGCGTACTTGCTGGCTAGTAAAGAATACGTCGTCAAGGTGATATTTTAATCTATCGGAAACGGTTTAGGACGAAATCTGAAAAATATTTACTTTCAATTCAGACACTAAAAACCGAACAGTCACCATATTATTTCATTAAATCTATTTAGTATTCTACGCGAATACGAGATGGCTGCATCGTTCGTTGAGTCAGACGAGGAAATACAGAATACCATCACGGAAGTCCTGGAAAATATTAGATTATCTCTGCCTCACTATATGAAAAAAATGAAAGCAAAATTAAACGAAATTGACGACAGCAACGATGGAGATCCGTCCGTAGATGAGTTACGGATGCTATTAGATTTGATTCATATGTTAGATGATTTTAATGCTCCAAAGTTCGCAGGTGACTGCCATCTTCGACCCCACCACCAAAAGACACATCCAACAGCGGAGAAGTAATGGACGACAGAGACGTGCCGGCACCATTGTGGATCACGGAAATGACGAGAACGTCGTAATTCAAAACGACTTGACGCAACAGGTCATTATAATGCCGGTCAGGGGACCCGAAGTGAGAAACGCGTTTGGAGAACTATAGTCGGTTGGCTCGACCCCGAAATGACCGCAACAGTGCCCGCAGTAACTCCACGCTGACTATAAAAAGCCACAGAATTTAGCTGTCTCGGTCGCAAGCGGAGCGACGAACGACGACGGCGGTGGAGGAGGCTACGTCAGCGGTACCGGCGCTTCGATGACTCCTACAGCAGTGCCGCACGGGGGCCACTAGTTATGGCGGCGACGGAGACCGCAGCGCGCAGCGGGTGAGTGAGGGAAAACCTATAATAGGTGTAGGAACAAGTAGGACGTTAGCAGCGCCGGACCCTAGGAAACGAAATGTTTCAAGGTCTGGCGGTGCGCGACTACTCAGCGTGGCCACCTGACGGAGACTGGGCACCAACGGGGGACGCTGGGACGAAAATCATGGAGAATATCAGATGCGCGGTGCGTTATGGCGGGGTCCACGAATTATCTCCTCTTTTTGATCAGTGTGATCCCTCGCCGACAACAAAGTCTCGCCTCTGTGGTCGCCGCCGATTCCGTAGCACCAACATTATAGCAGTCTTTGCTCGCTCGCTCCGTGCTTTGGTCACCGTCGTGGCCTTTGCAAAAGTCGTCTTCGGCACCCACAGCACCGTCGAGCGCATAACATCGCTCGTTAGCCTCCCAACGTCATCCCGTAGTCGTGGTCGTTATCGCGCTCTCCATTAAACGCGCCAGCGACGCTCATTCACCCCGCAAGACACGCCGGAGAACTCTGTAAAGGTGATCAGTGGTCTTAAACTGTTCATCTATATAAACCCAATAAACTAACACGTACCCCCTTTGCCTGTGCACCTTGTCGGACGTATTTGAGCGAACTTATGAATGTATTAGTTTTACAATGTTGTGTTTTTTTTTTTTTTTTGTGACTGTCATCACGTTTTAGGGCAGTAAAGTTTTAAGGCCGATTTCTGATTTTATGCGAAATACTAGATTGATAACTTATAAGTTATAACTATATTCCTAATTAGAAAACTGTTTAAAATAAACTATCTATATTTTTGTTACAATTAACACGCCGTTCATATTAATAACACATATAAATATGATGCAACGTCTTTTTATTTTTATATAACATTATGTGACCATGTTAAGTTTATTTTTTTACACAAGCACTCTGCAAATTGTAATAATGATTAATTCCCAAAATTCTTCATTTAATAGATATTATGTACAATACAATAAATGTCATATAATATAAAGTTATGCTAAATTATTTAAAAACAAATGAATCAATATTTACTAATCAAAATTATTTAAAACGATATTAATACGTGTATAAGAGATTAAACTATCGTACAAAAAGTACTTTAGTCATCTATAAATTAAAACATATAAGACGCAACACATTTACTAAAAAATCTTCTTTATCATAATAAATTTATTTTACATAAATATACAAAAAAGTAATTGGGTTAGATATATAAATCGAGTTGCGTTGTATAACAATATCGTATACTTTATGTATTGGTTAAAATATTAATTTGATACAAATTTCTGAATAGTAAAATAATAATTTAACATAGTTTGTGTCTAGGAAAGTAAAATATTATGTCAAATGTCCATTATATTGAAACCGTGTACAATAATATTCAGTAAAATAAACTTATGAAACTTTTCAAATACTCCAGTTTGATATAGGTTCCGTAAAGCAGGTATACCTAATTAATAATCAAAAATAAAATAAACGTCATATTTTAACAACTACAATATAATGAAAGTACGAGTATTTCAAACAAAAATTGGAAAATTTCATCTCGTCAAAAAGTTCAAATTTACATTTTTAACTAATTAGTATTAAAATATTTGATATTATAAAGTACATATTTTAATGGTATGATATCATTCCAATAAATGTAATACTGTTATATAATATTTATATTGTTTGGAATGTTTGTCCAATAAAACTGAATACGAGTGAGACTTTATTGGCAATCGCCTGTGACAATGAATCCAAATACTATGAATATAGAAATGAAGTATAAAAAATATCTATATTGGTTAGACTTGTTAGCAAATAGAAATAATACTATGTTTATACACATTATATTATTTAGTTATTTAGGTATAAAAGTTATTTTTGTCATGTTCTTCCACTTTATTCCTCATAGACAAAATTATCTACAAACTAGGTAATGTTTGAAATTTTCATTTTAGCTACAGTCTAAATAAAAATACTTTAATATTATGTATGGCATGGATTGTGCGAGTTTGCACATTGCACATAACCTACAGTCTACACAGTTACAGTAGTTTCACAATAATATGAAAGACGATTGATTTTCTAATAATCTATAATTAGAGAATGCTTACTATTTTATAAAATATGAAATAGGTACTAATAATTGAAAACAGTCTAATGAATGAAGTGGAGTAGAAAACCGATTTTATGTCTATGTACTTGAAAATATAATTACTCGAAGAAAAAAAGTGTATTTAGATAACTACTTTCCTCATTAGCACCTAATTTAATTCCGTGCTGCTTTTCGCGATACTCGTTGTTCTTACATCCATAAAATCAATACGAAACCTTTTCCATTATTCCGTTATATTCTAAAAAAAAAAAATACTACATTTAAACGTAGCAAATTTATTAATATTAAACTATTTTCAGAGTTTCTACCAATGAGTTGTTTCTTCTCAACTGCATCCCATATACCTGTATTTTTTTCAAATTATGTTATTAATTTAACTTATTGTACTATAGTTGAAAAACAATTGTTAATATTTCATTTAAATAAGAAAAATAAGTAATAACAATATAAAGTAGTAAATAATAATTAATAATATTAAAAATATATTTTAAAAGTACAACAATCGAATTGAAAAATAAGAAATTATGTTATGTTTACTCGTAAAATATATACAATCAGAATAAAAATAATAGTCTAATTGTATCTATATAAAACGTTAAACCTTAAACCTATGTATAAACTATGAAACGTCAATCATTATAATTACGTACATAATAATATTGATAATACATTTTTTTGTGTTTTGTACCTATTCGTTTAAAATTTGAAAGAAATATACAAATATTTAAACTTGTAAAAATTATCAATATAAAATATCACTTATTTTATTAGCATATCGTATGGGTATAATATATCAATATATTATGAAGTTTTCAATATCCTAGTTTAACTAGAAAAAAAATCGGCCCATCTTTAATATATAAATAATTTAGATCAAATACCTCAGCACCATTAAGGCACTAATTAAACATTTTCCCTTTACATTGGCACAATAATATCTACAGTTTTCTACGATCAAAATTAAATGTTGTTCCTTCACCCATTTGGTATTCCATAGAATTTTTAAAAATTTTATAATAATGGGGCTGTGGTAACGTTGACGGCTAATAATATAACTTGATACATTTTATTAGGTATTAATTTTTCTGGGTAGATTTTTATGGCGTACAGTTTGAAAAATATTTTCCTTCAACTTAAAAAGAAGTATAAAAATCTCATGACCAATTAAATTATTATATTGTACATTCTGTGTTAGTTAAAACTTTTATTAAAAACAAGATGTGTATTTTCTTTGTATTTTTTAATATATCTATACTTAATAATGAAGTTACCAATTACTGTGAAATGTGTACTTTATAATTCCCACTTCTACAATTTAACTTTAGTTTATAACATTTTATACGAGACTTTTTTGTCTGAGTTTTTCTTAGTTGTATCATTTTGAGGTTCATCATATATATATATATATATATATATATATATATATATAGTGTTTGTGTGTGTGTGTGTGTGTGTGCGCGCGCGCGCGCACGTGCGTACGGTCAACCAGTGACAAAAGGTAGTATTTTTAGTGCATTTTCATAAAATCACAAAATCGATATTTTGCCATAATATATTTATAATTATTAACTGATACTAATCCTAATTGGTGAAAATCTTGAGGTCTAAATATATCTATTATTTCATTTCTGATGTGAAAATAAAGTGTAATTTCAAAACGTAATCTGTCCATACATATTTTTTGTTTCTATCCAAAATGCGATAGTACTATAACACGTCATTATATGTTATCACTATTTTTGAAAATTTCTATACACTAAAAATGAAAGGACAGCATTTCATTTTATTATATCTATCAAACACTCGTGTCGCTTTCTTTATACATTGACATAGAATAATAGTGTATTAGTCATTATTTTTGATTAATAATAGGATGTAAGTAATTAATATTTTATTATTATTTTAGTCATAAATAATAATGTACTCCGTATTTCTCTACTTTCCACTCGATCTTAGCTTACATGAGATAGATACACCAATTATTATTACCATTTAATTGTTAACTATTGTCAATATATTGTTATGTAATAGTTTTTATTTACTAAAAAAAATAATTTAATTACCTTAAAAGAATATACAATAACGGACGATTAACCCAAAAACATTTTTTCATTGTAAACGCACTTGAAATAAAAAATTGATTGCGTTCCAATCCATTTTTCATATTTTTTTTTCACTATTTCTTAGGACAATAATGATATAAATTAAAACAATATTACTATCATTCATATAATATCTAGCGAATGTCTGGTTTCAAATTACTGAACATAGACCTTTAAAAGTGTATTGAGTTGTATTTTATTGCTCATAATCGTGTTTGCCGAAGAAAAAACCATAATATGTAATTTGAAATAATACAACCTCGAGTAAGATAAGTCGCGCATACATACACCCTACAATACGCAGGTATCTGTACAAAAAAAAATTTACTCTTTGGACGTGAAATCGTTTATTTTGCAGCTCTCTTACAGTTTATAATCGGACAATTTGTATTCGTAATTCGTATACACTATACATACAATGATATATAGATGCGTGAATAAATAATATTTTCGATCAACAGACTAGTAGGCTCACATATAGGTATTCCGTACGCGTGTCTTAAAAATGGCGTGCACAAGTTGCTATATAAATTCATATTTACCATATATATATTAAATACACTATTAAAGTAATGGCTGTTCTATCTGCTCGCGACTGGGCATACCTAAAATTATATTGTTTTGTAAACATGTCTACAACAATATAAAAAAAATTGGCAAAGTATGTCTGAAAAAAAATCTAGCATATATGTCGTATGCGTATAAAACGTAAACAATGTTTTGGTATATTGTATATAATATATATATATATATATATATTATAAAAACAAATCAAGTAAGTTTTCAGTGAAGATCGACCAATAGTCATTTTTTCTCGGAAGTTCTGACTTAAATAGATGTTTTGAAAAACGTCAACACGACTGACTGTCCATTAAACACGAGCACAAGTAATGATTATAGCTTTCAATAAATTACAAGAGGGTAGACTTTTAAACCATTTATGATAGACCAATCATATATTATACAGAGTGGTTCGCCGAGCATATATACTCGTTCCCATATTTTTCTTTAACGATGCATTTTTACAAAATCTGATTTATGGAATTTTCAAGTGTACATAAAAACTCCGTGATATTCAAATACTTACGTTTTAACCCAATTAAGATGTAATATGGCAATATAACATTTTTCTCAAATAAGAATTTATTGCAAGTTGTGTTAAACAGATTATATTTTTTTTTAAATATTAATGTATATAAATCGAAATTTAAACGATAAATTATTTCTAAGTTGTTAATCTTCAAAGAATAATGGTAAATTGTAATTAGTTTAAAAAATGTGAAAGCTATAATATAAGGATTTGAAAATTGTATAGTTATTAATGTTAATTTATTAAAATTTTATCATCTGTGAAGAATTATTGGAGCATAAATGTATAATAAGTACCAGACAATTTCAGGATTGCATAGACAATCACTCAACATTAAATGAATCAATAGAAAGCTAATGGTCCTTTAAACATGATTTAGTGGCCCATGATTGGCCTATTAAGTTTTAGTGAACTATTAAATTAATCAATTTTTTATGCAACCATCCATAAATATATTATCTATTTTAAAAAGATCTTGTAAACTTCGTACATACAGTTTAATAATTCAGAAATGACATGTTCTAAATTCGATTTTGAAACAACAGAAATTTCAAAAAAAAAAACCACAGTACAAAATAATAATTTTTATTTAAAAAACAATTCTTAAATGGTAAAAAAATAAAAATTTAAATTTAAATAAATGCAGATTTAAGAATAAATGATAGTAGAGCATGCTTGGTGAATCACACTAATTTTGTTTTACACTTCAGTATAATGTTAATTTTTTATTTGATGATTTTGAATAGAACATTATTATGGACAAATATCCTAATAAAATCTAGACTCCTTATAATTTATGTACACTAAAAATCAGTAAAATAATTATTTTTTTAACATATTTGATGGACTCATAATAAACTACATACATCACCTCTAAGCGAAATTTCAGTGTTTTCGACTTTTTTCCATTGCCATATTTTATAAGTTTTAGTTTGACCTTAGGTAGGGCTAAAATCACATCAACCCAACCCACCTATTGTTTTGTTTGATAACAAGAAAACCAAAATCGTACAACATTTGAAAATGGCCAACAAATTCATAGAAATTAGTAATTACATACTAAATATTAGTAAAGAAAATTTTATGAAAATTCAATTGAGTGGGACCGGGATAGTTTACGTTTATTGTTTATACAATTCTTATACTACAGGTAGATTTTACAAATATTTGGGGAAAACGGCATTTTCTCACCGTCTATATGTTATTGTGTTATAATTATTGAACAATGGTTTTACCTACTTGAAATAAGTCCGGTTTGGGATTTTCTGTTAGTCTTACAGAAAATCAAATGTAATTACTGAAGATCCAATAGAATTCATAGCACACATATTTTTAATAAAACCGTTTTGATTCAACAGTTAATGATAATAATATTTTGAGAACAAAATACGTTTAGGTCAGTGGGAAAAGTCTGATTAAAAAATATTAACCTACCTATTTCAATTATTTATACAAGAAAATTATTGTTTTTGTAAAATTAATAACAATTTCAAATATTTTAATGATTTTTGATACTTTGTATTTAAAATAAAATAGTTTTTACGCAATTATACAGTGTGTCAAGTGCAACTACTAAGAGTTCCGTCTAATTATTTAATTCAAATTAAAAAAAAAAAAAACCAATGCGCATATAATTATTGTGCTACTTTACTCTAAAATTATAGTATCGTATCGTATCGGTCGTAAATATGTACTATTTATTCCTGGGTATAATAAATCTATGAGTAATATAGGTGACTTTGTACATCCTATCTTAATACAAAGACACCCTCTACGACCCTATGCTCTACCCCAACCCATAATCCTACGGAAACGGGTATCGTGTGTCGACAGATTGGAGGTGATTAAGAATCGGTCTGCCACAGTACAGTCGGTACAGTGTTGATACAGTGTTGGACCTACGTATGACATACACACTCATGGACAACGAAGCGAAAATAGTTCAGTAACAAATCATCATTAATCGAACTGTAATTGGCAGTGATATGGACTCTAAGAAAATGGACCAACAGAAAATATCACGATTACCCTTTAACCAAAAGTCTGAAGCAAGGTTCACAGCTACATCGTTTGTCGTGCCATATAAATGCTGATATTTCTTATTGTTTAACGTTTTGAAACTAGTTAGTTGAGGTGTTAACCTTTAACTAATGGACATAGACGAACGAAGATAATCGATATTCTGATGAAAATCAAAAGATGTTTGGGTATGCTTGTTGCTCAAGTGTATTCGTCACTCAAACACGTGACCAGAATAACCCGAAAACGCGCGTTGCGTTTATAGATAATTTATCAATAATGAAATAAAAAAATATTTGTGTATAAATACATTGTGCATACTACCTACAGACTACTTATATTATGCATACACATAGTCTATTAATACATATTAATGATTAATATATAAACTAATTACAAAATTTGAAATATAATTATTCAAAATTATAACTCATAATTTCATATTAACATTTACCGAAATAGTATAAAGTAGTTATAGTATGCTCCAAGTAATCAAAACAAAAATATATGATAAAATTTTGGTTAAAAATGCAGCGTAATATGGTTTGATCCCGAACAGGTTTCCGGAATTGGACCAAATATAGATAGTATTTATTTATTTATTTATTTTAATTGGTCTGTACTTTATTAAACCAACATTTTTTATCGTTTGTATTATGTATTTCATGAAATTTTATGGGCTTTGTGTGAAATCGTGCAGAAGATATTAATCGGGCACTTACACTATTTCGTAACCCCTCGCGAGAGCGCATCCGATGACTATGCTATGCCGCGACAGGGATGGTGTATCCTCGGCGGGAGACGGTTACATCGACAAGAGACTAAGCGTCTCGCAGTTGCTGGTAGTGTGGGCCGGGGTCGACGAGTTGTAAGGAAGAAAGAGTGAGGAGGTATGGCGAGGAAGAAGAAAAACTCACACACGCACGCACACACGCGCGCACACATAAAACCCGTGGGCGGTGGCGGTGTGCATAGGCGAATGTGCGGTTGGAGTGGATAGCGAGGGGTGGTTTACGAACGGGGCGGTTGGCGGACGGGGGTGTGAAAAGTGCGTGGGGGTCGGGGAGGTGTAAAACTTTCTACAGCGGTGGGCGCGCAGGCCTAGCTCGCGTGCGCCGACCGTTGCGCGTACACCGGCGGTGTTTCCTTTATCGATCGCGTGCGCGCCAGGCGGCCGACCGCTCCGCTGGTCCAGTCTCTCACGGTCGTCGCCATATTGCGACGAGCTTTACACGCCGTCAAACCGCGACGTGCCCCCCACCCCCACTGACGAAGACGACTTCGACTCCGACTCCTACTCGGCACACACGATCGCCGCACGGCTATGGACTGAAAACAGAACGATCGCGGACACCGTCGCTGCTATTCCGCCGCCTACACGTCACCACGGTTTACGGACGGATTGCCGTCGGGACGGACGCCGCCGTACGCCAAAAGAGGTCCACCGCGCACGTCCTGCAGGGACCCATTTAGTAGTTAATCGTGGTGTACGCGAAAATCGTTCGCGCGCGTTTCGTCATTGAGACGCTGTTCCGTCGTGCGTGTGTGCGGATCGGGTCGGCCGATACAACGTGCACACTTTAGATAACTACATACCTCTATACAATCACACGGTACCACCGACCGCGTGATAGTCCATCACGCCCGCAGAAGAAGTTAACGGCTCGGACGACTACGCAAATAGTTTTTGAATTCGGACACAACAACGCGGGTAAGTCGTCCCGATGATGATGATGATTATTGTGATGTAGTAATGATATAACACTGTAACGTGTATGTGTGAGAATAGTTTTGGAAGCGTGTGTTTACTTACGAATATAATATATTTATATAGTATGACCCATTTACCGCTTTCCTCGTAACCCAACAGCGACGACGAAACCACGCGAGACGCATGACGGGCGGTAAACGACAAAATCTATTGATTTTTCACGAGTGCATTGAAAGTGGTATAATATATAATAAACGAGAAAATCAGGATAGTATACCTTCCGTTTAAAAAATACTATGTGTATAATGATATGTACTGTCTAATAATTCTTATTAATATTGTTATCATATAATATCTCTCGTTGACACAATCATGACCGCTGATGCGGTTTCTATGGTCGTACCGCTATACCACGGTAGAGGAAGGCACACCCCTAGAATGTAGGTCACGTGCGGGGTCAAACGCGCTTTAAAGTTTAGTGGCAGTAGTGCGTAGGTGACGGTGGTGGTGGCCGTGATGCGTAGGAGGCAAGGGAGGAAAAGTAGTTGTATATGAGGCGCGTAGGGATCTGGGGTGGCGGTAGTGATCAGATCGTTTACGCGTCAAAACACGACGACCATAATATTAACATTGTACATATAATATTTTTACATAGGTAGGTAATTAATATTTGTCGCGTGTATCGAGTTTATTTTTATTGAAACGATGAAATCTGATTTATCTAAATGGTCAATGACAATAATTATATATCTTATGAATTATGATTCTAGCATAATTATCACATGCTTAGATGTAAATTTTCCATTTTTTATCCCATTTATGCTCACTTTAATAAGTATTTGACTTGTTAATTTATATACTTACACGTTACGCAAATATAAATAAGGTTATTCACCAATAATGAGGATCTTAACTCTATAATTATATTTGGTCTTTATGATAGGTAGTTATTTTACCTATCATAAATAAATAAATAAACTATCTGTGATTTCACAGTCGTGCTTTCATTTTATTTTTTAATACAAAATTCAAATATTTTATATGCATCTTTTGTTTTGATCATATCTATTTTTTTAACAAATAATATATATCTTATATCTTCCTACTTTAAGTGTGCGTACTCACGTACATGCATACATACATACATACATACATACATACATACATGCATGCATGCATGCATACATGCATACACACATACATGCTTACGAGTGTGTGACTACGGTGGCAGTTGCAGAGGTTACATATGCTGCCATTTTCAAAAGTTGCCGCATCTCCGGTCGACAATCAAAAACAAATATTCATATTCTTTGAATAAATAAAGTAATATATTAATAAAATAAATATGTTCTAGGCTTTTGACTATCTGCTTTCGTCTTTTTTATATACAAATTGATTAGTATATTACTGATAAAGTATTAAATACAGCAATTGCTCCACTAAACATTTTTGTACTAAACCATAATACGCTATGTCATATGCAATAATAATTTTAAAAAAAAACTTGAATAAAAAAACTTGTTACTCTTGTGTATTCTTCTCAAAAAATAGGTTACATAGAGAACCAGTATTTTTTATCCCCTTCTACTACTGTTTTTCATTGGTTTTAAAAAATTAAAATTGTATAACAATTTGAATGGCGTTATACATATTAAAATATATGCTGCCTCTGTGGAAGGAGACTAATCACACCTAACGCCTATGCATATATTTAATATGCAGAAACTTTTTTAAGCGTTTGTCGTACCGGATTGTTATAGAAAGAAATAATTAGCGAGATGGGTTTTATTTTTAAACTTGAGAGAAATCAGTAGATTACTACCCAAACGTAACAACTCAAACTTTTTTGCAAGGTTATTATAGTAACACAAGCCTGTCCGATTACAAATATAATTTTAGAAATCATGTTATTACAACCACCTCCGGGTGAGTTATAACAACCCTCTCCACCGTCAGATTATAAAATATGTGTATCATAATATAATAATATTAATAATATATGGGTTATGGTCGTTGCAAACGTGATCGAGCCGCGTAGGCGGTAGCGATAGCTGTTGGGCATGAAGTACTATATTATTAGTAGTGTATGTGTATAATATTGTTATATTATTGTGATGTTCGCTTTTTTTCTGTTGTTGTTTGTTGTCGCCGCGACTCGGCCGCGTGTGTGCAAAACACAAAATGTCGATCGATCGGCCGTCGTCGCCGTCGTCGTCGTCGCCACTGCCGCTGCCGCTACAATACTGAGTGAAGTGTTGTTCCAGACAGTGTCGGTTGTGAAGGGCCGCTGTAGTCGGTCATTATCATATTATTAAATTAGTCGTTAAATAAAATAATAAATTGTTTTGCTATCTAGTAGTTAAAATATAACATATCAACGTCATTGTAATATTAATAATAACATTCAAAGTCATCCTTAAGCTAACCACTAACTTTACTTACATAAATTATATTATATATACTAATTATTATAGTACTAAGCATCGCGTGGCGTGTATTCAATTTCTTATCGACGGAAGCCGGCCGGATGAGCAAGCGACGACGAGTTTAAGAAAAATAAAGGTAAACGCGCAAATCCGACAAACTGCGATGTTTTTTGTCTGTTTTTATTTTGTTTGATTTTTATGCTACATAAATTATTAAACAGTAAAACGCTTGTGTGAAAGAGTGTGTCGTAATCATTAATTGTCGGACAATACGTATAATACATTACAGGGACGGACTGGGATTTCGGACTGGTCCGAGAAAAGTAATAATTAGCGGCCCACTTCCAGGCCTATATTTTAGAGAAATATTTTATGGATATAAAGAAAACAAATTAACATATTAGGCATAATAAGTAATAACTGTAATTGAGCACAATGTCCATAAATAATTTAAATAAATAAATAAATAATAAAAGGCCACAATTTTACTGTATTAGTCAATAATTAAAATATTCAAATATCAGTCATCTCTACCCGAATTACTATTATAATATTTATTAAATTACTCATCGCACAATTATTGTCAATGTAAGTAGTATTAATTTTTACTACAATATTATGATATTCTATTATAATAATAAGTATATATCGAACCAAGTCTTAATGTCCGATGATACGTTTGTATCAAAACCAAAATATTATATACATATTTATTATTATTTATTGGTTGTTACATTACCAGTACTTGTGACTTGATTCATTTACATATACTTTCTACTCAAAATCTAATTCAATGTGTGTTTTGTTTCATAATACATAATACATAATAAAATGTATTTTATTACACAAATACTAAAATTCTAAGTTTTGATGCATATTTATAAATATTTTGTTTCTTTTACATTTTGTTAATAAATCAAAATAAACAAATTCTAAAATATTTGAAATAATATTCATAAATTAAACAACGTACGAAAAGTATGATTCAAACATTATTCCCACTATACAGTACTTGCATACACGTATATTTAAAATCTCTTAAAAAACCATTTTTAACTTACATGCCTCACTCGAAATATTTTGTTAAAAAAATATCCTTACTCACTTATAATGGTATTCTCTTACTGTATTTTATCATTTTTTCCACAACTACTGGAAAATTCATAAGCTAACCTTTAAAAGTACTATGTATTCATATGTCAATCTGGAAAGGTGTTGCATGAAATTTTTTGAATTATTAATAACTTTTTTTTATTCCTCCCTTTTTTAGAATCTTTAAAAACCAATTAATGAAAATCAATTTCACGATATTATATTAAAAATATTTAATCCACTCTTGTATATTATTAGGACTTTTTTCATGTATTTGCATATTTGTTGCTTAATGTTTAGACCTTTACCTAGGTACTTATTAATGCATATTTAAAAAAAAATAACAGTATCAATATTATTACATTGGCACATTGCATATTTTGAGTAAGTACGTAACGCGTATGCACATATTTTGTTGTATTTTAATTAAATCTCCAGCTATGCTATAATAGAATAATTTAATATAATAAATATACGACGCACGTTGTCAAATATTTTTTTAATGACATTTTTAGCGTTGACGACCATTACGTGTAGATGTAGATTTACAAAATGTGATTATATTTAACATCCATAAAATATACAGTTTACTCAACTATAAATTTGATAATCACGGACCTACGTGGTGATTGAATCTGAGTGCTGATGAAGAGATTCGGCTTATCAAAGATTAATTTTATAGCAGATTAAAGTATAATACTAAAATTAAATGGATTAAAATTAATCTAAAATAATGTGATCTGTTGATACTTACTCAATTTATCGGGACATAGCAAACGATCACACACTATTTGATTATTAGGCATACAATGACAGTGTACTCAGCAGGACCGAATTGAAGACAGCAGACTAGCAAAGGCTGTGCTATTGTACAGAGACCCCTTATTTAACAGCCCCATGATTAGTCGATAAAAATAAATGATTGGCCATTAATTGCCGGTAATTACATATATTTTCAAGTTGATTATTAATCTCTAATTCATTAGTTATTATTAATTATAATAAAGTATCAGTTGTATTATAATATTTTATGAATTAGTCGATGTTAGTTAATAATTGGATATAGAACGAATTGTTTTCATGTATATTCATCCAGTTGTCCAAAATTCATTATTGGGCATAAAATTGCACTGCCACTGAGATTTCAAAGTTCCGTCTAAATACACCATTGAATAGGACAATAAAAACATTTTTCACAAATACCGGAAATTACCAAGCCCAGCCCTGATACTAAGTATACTATCACGAGTACAACACACACACACACACACATACATGCATATGTATAATGTAAGTATAAGCACACACGGTGCAAACAAATTGTTCGTGCAAACTGTTTGTTTTCCGAAGACGAAATGGCTATACCACGGTACTTACACGGGTTTCTCGTTATTGACACTACGTGATGTTTAAATACTACAACCACAAGGCATAATTATACATGACAATACAATTTAGGTATAACGATAATTTAGTGTTTTGACATGACGTATCCGTACATAGCTATGATAATTTATATTTTATAAGCATTTTAATGTTTTACTCATACCGCATTGAATAAAATCGGAACAGTGTACCCACTACCTAGGTACCTAGGTACCAAATAACATATATTAGGTATAATATATACAACGAATAAAACAATAAATTATACTATTTTAATATTTATAAAATAAATCACTCAACGCGAATATAACATGATATTATCTCCCATATACCTACACCTTTCATGGAAAATTTCCGCGTACATTGGTATTCTAAATTCAAAAATAATCACCAATAGATCTCATATTTCAATATTTCAATTACTGCTACATAACTAACACATCAATATGACTTCCTCCATAAACTTATTATAAATAATTATAATTTATATCCTACACTACCACTAAGCTTACTTTAGACATTTTGTCTTAACTTACCGATGGCCATGCCACGTTTTTTTATACTCTACTATATAAGACATAAGTTGGTTTTTTATCATGATGGCATGATATAATTCAATTTTCCAATGATGTTATTGTTAAAATGTATTTATTTTAGTAGCCACTTAATGTTTATACGTACCTATAAAACATAAATAAATACATTCGACGCAATTTAACCTACGACTCATTTGTTTTCGACGCTCTGGTTATTTTTCCGTACGTCTTTTACATTTCCGTGTAGGCACATTAAAGTAAATACTGATATTATGCGTACATAGAAGGTACCTATATATAAGTTTAATGTAACGTATTTCATTATGCAAATCTTTTTACTTATAAAGTACATGTGTTCGTTGTATATTACATTGTATACGATATACATACTAATCTTGCAATAAATATAAGAAAAATATTATTATTATATTAAAATTATAACTGGGAATTTGGTTCTAAGACAATACTGTCTAATGCAATTAATTATTAACCCCGAGGACAAAGAATTATGTATACATAATATTATTAATACTCTCTTTATTCCCATTTGTTTTGCACTCTATGCGGTGTCGTCGTTGAAGCAGCTCTCTTGGGTTTGGTGGTTGAATACATTTCCATTCACCGATTCTCAAGTCTTTGATCTTGTGACCCGTTTACACTTTACGAAAAATAATATATTGAAAAGGTACAACTTTCGATTATATTCGTGTTTTTCACCCTGATAATAATAATTAAGTTTTATCTTTTAATAGCATGGCATAAAAATTAAAATTACTTTTATGAGAGGTTTGACTCATGTTGCTTCTTCATGTGGAATGCATATTGTTATATTTTCCTTCGCCCATTGCAGGTCACTCTTTTATCCGAAGTAGCGATTTATCAATGCATCTTCTTTATAATGGTTGTCGGGACATGACAGCATTTCATAGTATATATTATTCTTCTCTTTCGCCCCAAAAAAAGGTAATGTGACACATATAACATTATAATATATACGTTTTGGTTCTGTAATGTCACACGGATCACATAAAGTATCTAAATAGCTTCCGGTATGATAATAATATATGCTCGGCCATCTGTACCTATATAATAATATGTTATTGGAATAAAGTTTAACATAGGCACTTTTACATTTTTAGTTATTAACGTATACAAAACCTTATTCAACATGGTATTAATATTTCTGAAATATATAATTATTGATTCAGCAAACAGTAATTAAACGACTGACAGTTGTCATTTTATATCATAAACTGTAAGCATACGTACATACATTAAATAATTATTAATATTTAAAATTATTATTACGTAGGTAGTGCTCCAACAGCGATATTTTAATATTATCAAAATGTATGTTAGACTTAATGAAACAAAATAGCGAATTATGCATGAATTTATTAACGAACTGTAAGTAAAATTGAATATACCTATCCACATAATATAAACTATATAAGCCAGTTATGCAACTAAATTAGTGTTTCTATATTCTATGTATATACCTGCAAAAACTATATAAAACATAGTTATAGCGTTAATGGATATTTAACTAAAAGGCACAGAATCTCGTATATTGTAAAATTTATTTAAACAATCATATATACACACGTCATCAATATGAACTAAGACTATTCTATTTTACTAAGAAATCGTCTTCTTTGCAGGGAGCCGTAATACATAATATAATATTTAAAATACCATATTGGCGATTATTGAGCGATGAAATTTATAATAATAATTATATACATTTTTTTTTTATTGAAACGTCAATTTTAGCAAAAATTTTTTTTTATTTTTATTTTTAACAAGAAGTATACAATTTGTACCCTTGGGCACAATAAGAATATGTGATATAATATATAATTTGTACATGAAAACGTGAGGGAAGAAGCCATCCAGTGAAAGCACTACCTATTTGTTTATTAATAATTTTCTTTTTTTTTTATATTATTATAATTATTCATTGAGTAAGTCTCAACACCAATTTCTTTTCAGTCGTCGTGAGGGATTGCCTGGTATTGTGCGAGAAGCTAAATTAGATATGAGGGAATTAGAATGATATGGAAGTCTGTTATGGAATCTTTTGAAATATGTTACTGCTTCAGCGTGAATTGTTTTAATATTTAAATCTATGTGCAGAGTATAGTTGGAGACTATGGTGGGGCGTTAGTGATTAATCTTAAAATTTTATTTTGAACGGTTTGAATTTTATTTACATTAGTTATTTTTGCATTGCCCCATAGTTATAGGCCATAAGTCCACATGGGCTTCATTAATGATTTATATATGAGAAATTTGGTGTTTAGTTTAGTGTGTTTATTAGTTATTAATGTTTTAATAGAGCGTAGTCGTTCGTTTAGGGCGAGTTTTTTAGTTTTGATATGAAGTCCCCAGGTAAGGCGACGGTTAAAGATTAGGCTTAAGTACTTAAGCGAATGGGATGAAGGGATTGTTATGTTACTAAGGGAGACTTCTGGGCAGGGAGGGAGACGAAGAATGAATGTAGTGTGAATGGATTTTGATTGGTTGACTTGAACTGGCCATTTTTCATACCAAACAGACATTAGGTCAAGGTGGTTTTGAAGATTTAAAGAAGCAATGTGTAGGTCTTCATGCACTGATATAATTGCTTTATCATCCGCAAATTCAGCTACAGATGTTGTTGGTGAGGTAGGTTGGTCTGCTGCATATACATTATATAGTATTGGCGAAAGAATGGCACCTTGAGGGACTCCTGCGCTAATTTTTTCAATATTTGAAAAGGAAGAGCCAAACTTAAGAGTGTTCGGACAGTCAGCTGATAAATGATGATCACCGCAACGAACGCAACGAGCTGGATAGCCACACAGTACGATTAGTGTGCCCGTATACTTGGCAATTAGTGCATTGACTAATAGTTTTAGGCTTATAAGGTTCCTCCACCTTAATTTTTGTATGAAGAAGTGACGTGAGTTGAAATATGTCGTTGGATTGGCTGGTTGGTTCAAGGTCCACAAAGAACAGAGGTAGTGGATTTTTATTTACTTTTTGTAGGATGGTTGAGACCTGCCTGACTTCAAAAAGACGTTGTTCTAGCTCGGATTTGATGTACTCTGGCGGAGTAGTTGAGTGAAGATTGCGAATGATAACTCGAGTTGTCTTGTCTTCTTTGAGCTGGTATGTGTGAAATTCAGCTTTTTCTTCTCTTAATAAGCGAACCAGAATTCTGTATGAATCTAGATTAGTTGTCATAATTTTGAGGCGGTCTGCCAGAGCTTTGCAGTGTAAATTGTCGACGCCAATTATCTCAATGAGTTTAGTGCACAGATCAGTAAAAGTAACGTGTAGTAGTCTTAAGAATATTGGTGGATGTAGAACGATCTTAAGTTTAACATTTAGGGATACTTCAGGTTTTTTAATATTAGTATTAGTTGTATCAATCGTTGGGAGCATAGTCTCATGATTGTTTTGTGATAATATTTCATAACGATTTGCAGTAAAAAAAAACTTTTTATTTTTATTCACCGGTGTTCGTGGAGACTTTTGTTCGGAAGAGCTTGAGTGATTTCGTTTACCGTCCTTTAATGATTGGACTTTGGTCCAATTATTTGAATCGTAGTCTATATTTTCGATAACATTTTCAAGATCATTAGTTGCATTTGAATAAGTAGATAGTGTATTATTATTATTTTTTTTATTTTTCTGTTTCGGTGATATATTAGAAGACCGCGACATATATCTTGAAGGTAAGGGTTACGCACGTTGCAGCGATATGCCACGAATATTGTTATTGTATAGACGGTAATTGGTTGGTTTTAAGACACAAATATTTTTTTTTTACATTTTGAAAAGGATGCGCATTGAGCACACTTGCACTTTTATAGTTATATATTATTATAAGCTTGTCGATTTTGAATTTTTACGTAGTAAACTTGTCGCATTCGAACACGAAATGATAACGGGATCACAACAATTAAGAGGAGCAACGATATACGTGTGTAACGGACAAGGTGAAAATCGCGACTGAATTTTAGCAAATAGGTATTCTATTTATTTTTACAGTTGATAAAATAATAAACATAATAAAAAAATGAATAACAATTATTTAAATTGGGAGGTAAAAAGGATAAAATAAAATACTGAATAAAGTAACTGGGGAAATCAATGAAAAAAATCACTAATTGATTATGGGCCACAGAAAATGGGTGTACACATTAAAAATATCAGTACCAGCTTAACTCAGTAGTTCGTACTGTATGAATACGACACGAGATTAAATAAAAAGAAAACCTATATGATTACTGATTTATTATTTCGATGAAAATGTGACGCTTAAAGTTTTATAATAGGTTGTGAACAAAAATCGGCAATACCAAAATACACATTTAATATTTTATCGGCTAGTTGCGATCAAAATATTATGAATTACACGCGTGACGTACACGAAATTTAAAAGTACATTAAACATGTTCACTCCTTGAAATGGACACGCGTGTCTTTATATATATATATATATATATACCCGATAATGTATAATGTCATACAAACGTAAGTGCACGTCAAAACGGCTATGAGTCCATTATAATAGCATGTTTCAGAGATTTCTGTTTAAATAAAATCACCGATATTCGAACAAATCTATATGAGATAATAAATTTGATATTTTTTCACTCGACACAAAAATGTCTATGCTACCAAAAAAGTGCAGATTGTACACGGTGACGTATATATATATACTAACTCGAGAAGAGCATCCGAAGCCGAGTAGGCACTCGTCGAATCGAGAGTATACCGTATGTATATAATACATATAGGTTTATAAAACAATGGGATTTCACGTCGTCTGTTATACAACGAGAGGGTCCAAGTGTGATATTCACCACGCGGTATGAGAACAGCGTGCGCGCGACATACACACACACACACACACACACAGGTTTTTATCATACACCAAACCACTCCATCTCCGTAAAAACAATACGCATCAAATTAAGTATATGTATGTGTGTATTTCAGCAATATAGCGTAATATTATTTCGCGACTAATTGGTAGGCCCTTGGACGGTGAAAGTTTATGCCAGAAAATATAATATGCACAGGCAAATTCGATATATAATTAAAACGTCAGATTTTAATTATGATTCATCTATATATTATTTAGGGAGGATAATAATATTATTCGATGATGGCAATGTATCATATTTTATAAATTTCGATTTGCTACGGAGGGTAGTGCGGACGTCGAATGCAAGATATTCGCCTCGGGGTTTGAGCAGACTGTTCATATAATATCACTCAATTCGCGGGAATAGGCGTTCGTTTGTGAAAGTGAATAAACGTGCGCATGGCCAGCGGCAGCAGCGTCGTTTCCTAGCCACGTTTTCTTGACGTACAGTGACTGCGGCCCCGGGCGCAATATTTCATGTGCACACGCGCCTGTAGCAGCGGCGCTGCAGATGGGAGTTTAATCGAAAAATCGACCAAGGAAATCACTGTTATAATATTATTATATACGTATTACGCGCCGAAAATGAAAGTGCGTGCATAGGTTTGCACATTTCTGTATTATGACGAGTAGGAGGAGAAGAGGAGATGAAGATAGGGACGGAAAGAACGGAAACGTAAGTTCTTATTACTTTCTGGCAAAGTGACATATCGATTATATCCATAATCTATATAATATAATAAAATATACTCATGTTCACAGCACTGCTATCCTAAATCTTTAGACTAGTTTTTAAACTATACAAATCCTTATTCGCCATAAAAGTCTTTTGAAAATCCCAAACTCTTCCATTTTTTAAACCCAATATAATACCGACCACATTAAATCAAACTATCCGAATTTAGGTCTCAGATTATCAAAATACTGGTGATTTAAAATTACCTAGTCTATAAAAGGTATTTCGTGGAACAGAAAAATAAAATCGTTACTATCGAAAATAACCGGGTGAATTATGCGCAGTTGTATGACCCAACCAACACTTTTCCACCACCTAACAAGGCTTTTTTTTATATAAATACCTCATGCGTATTTAAACACAAGGGATTCATAGGGTTTTTTTATCAAATAAATCAGGTTTTGGTGACGTCTTACTACGTGTGTACAATAAAAATGATAATACTCATATTAATCATATATTATTATAGTTGTAGACACTCTAATACCTAACGAAAATAAATTAGAAAATCGAACAATTTTTTTTCATATCCCGTCAAAGGCATCTTTTGACGTCATATATTACCATATTGTTTTGCTAATGCGATGTCTATTTAAGGCCAAACAGTGCAGTTGAGAAAAATCAATGACCAAGCGAAATTCGATACGCTATAATATTATAATTATGCTATGCAGTCACTGTAATGGTGAGAGGTAGACAGTTGTTATTGTTTTATCATTATTATAAAATCCATTAGAGCTTCGGAATGGTATATTATTATTTGTATAATAAACTATGTAGCAATAATATTTTCCATGAATTAAATTACGCGTGCGTGTTATTAGTTTTCTTCAATATGGTTATTCGATAGTCAATCTTATTTAGATCATTTCACGAGTAGCTACCGAATACCCAACTAACGTGCAATATCGGGTTTCGAACAATCAATAATTTTTATTAATACGTACCTATATGCGTTGTGTTCTTTCAAACTAGAATTGAAACCTAACCTAACTAAAAATAATTTAATTTAAACGATGCAGTAATATTATTACACAAGTATATAATTTAGATAAATTTATAAAATCAAATAATTGTCTAAATAATCGTCAAATAATTGTCAAATAATCGATTGAAGTTTAAGTAAATCGTTACAGGTTAAGTCAGGAAATCAAGTATTTTTGTTTTTTACATGATGGTCCTGAAAGATAAGTTTTGTTTACGCGAAGACCATATCGACCATAAAATATAATATAATTTTATACCACCTTCGCGGTATTTATCAATTCGTTTCACAATTATTACGTAAGTGCAATTCTATATACAAGGTGATTCCCCAAGTATGCTCAACATCCTTTTTTTCTTTTAGTAATGAATTTATAATTCTGATTCTTGGAATTTTTAAGTATATATACTTCAGGACCATATTTTCAAATAGTTAGAATAAATAAAAACCTATTATGATGGTTCTTTATTGTCTTTAGTTAAAGAACTCAAAAATTACTCATTCGAATTTTAATTTGAATATATCAATATTTTCAATTATTTACTTAACAATTTACAGGAAAAATGGGTGATTCTCATTTGAAAAAAGAAGTTGGTATCGCCACAGAACACTCCTTAAAATTTAAATGGTATACCTATAACAAATCTAAGAATCTTAAAATATGGCCCTTTAGTATATTTAAAAGTTCCAAAAATCAGAATTTAAATAAATTTATTATTGAAGGAAAACACGGAGGTGAGCATACTTAGGTGTCCCTATGTGTGTTATTGTGTGTGCATTGTACATATTTATCCGTCTGATAGTCTCATTACTTATGATTTTTTCTCATGATTTTAATCGACCATGCTCCTGGTACTCAAGCGAATAGTTTTTTATATATATAATATTTATAAATATATATATATATATATATATATAAGTATACCGTGCGCCCAATTTAATCGACTTAAAATCCCACACAAAGTTAATAATTCATAATCCTTTCGTATTCCCATACATAATGTATATATATATATATATATAAGTGCATTATCTTCCTTAATCGTTTAAAAGTAAAAAACTTTTTAAATATATATTATTTTTTTATTCTTTTACTTAAAATCAAATTTACAACTTATCTAAAAAATTATGTTGAACCGTTAAAAAAATGTAATAAGTGAATTTTTATTATTTAGTAAGTATAATTAGCAATAAGTACTCGTTAACTGATGAGTATAAAATTTTTATACGTTAAATGAACTTACGTTACTTCAGATTAAACCCTAAGCAACAAATTCCAAACGTAGACAACAAACATCTAAAATATATAGCTATATAATTTTAGGATTTTTATCCATATAAATCTAAAAAAATATAGGAAATATATAATTACGATGGATAACTGATAATCTAAATTATCATTTCCATTATAATAATTATTAGGGAAATTATAATGAAGAAAACCTAATGTTATTTTACTTCCTTTAACGTATAATTTTATAATTACCTTTAAATATATAGATATTAAAAATGTCTGTCTGTCCTTTATGCATTCCCAAACCGTTCAACCGATTACGATTAAATTTGAGACAGAGATAGATTAGACCTCTGGGAAGAAGATAGGCTGATTTAAAAAGGTAGAGGTCCAACCCCAGAAGGTGCTCACACAAGGATTTTGAAATTTACGATGGAAATATTTGTTTATAAATGGTTATTATTAGTAACCATGATCATTATTGGTTTTTATAATCTCTGTTTATTTATAAAGTTGTCATGGTACATATTTTATAACTATTATAATTAGTAAGAATATATCATATACACATTTTTGCAAATAAATTTATAGAAGAAAACAAATCTTTGGCACAAGCAACCGTCGCAATATTTTTTATGTACCTACATAATTCTGATTTCACACAGTTACACACCTCATGGGGTCTGCAATCCACCGCTGGTGAATTTCCTACCTGATAATTTACTGCCCGCATATTTTCCGTGATCTAATACAGTGGATTGCTTACCTAGGTGATTTAGATGCATGTAAATCACTCAGGTTAATCTTAACTTAATATTTGGCTCAGACAACGCTGACAGCTAATATTTAATATATTAATATATTTGTTTCTATGCTCAAACCTCATTTAATTATAAAATAAAATAACGCATACTATAAATAACCAGGGTTGGTAAGAGGATTTTGGTGATGAGGACAATGTTGGTAGAAATACCTGTTAGTAAGTATAGATTTTTTTGAATGAAATGTTTCTAAAGAATCAATATTTAGAATCAATGTATAGATAGATAAACAATAAATTATTCATTTTATTATTGTTATTCAGCCTGCTTTGATTGCTTTGACTAAAATGTTGAAGTTGGTGACTACTTATAAAAATAGTATTAACAAGCACTGAGTATTTCCTTAAATTGAATTTGTTCAAACTAATTCTTTAACGTCAATGATGTGCATTAAAACAACGTGAAAGTATTTACGAGTTCTACAACATATCTATTACTTTTCTGTTAATAACACTTAAGTTTAACAAGCGTGTTTTATTATTATACGATAGCATTGTAATTTAATACTTTACTTTATTTGATAACTTTTCTAATGCTTTTCTAAGATCGTAAAACTTACCAAATTTTCTTATAAGTTGACTGAAAAATAATTGTACTGCTATGATTTTCCATTCTCTATGTTCTATTTTAATTATTTTTAATGACATGGTCGATAAATTTTAGAGTAATTTGATATTGCAATTCAATTTAGAAATACAATTCAGTCGTTTAAAAATATTATGCCAAAATCGAAATTCATTAGTTCTAATAATACTTATTATTTTCCAATCTTTACTATCTTATTCACTCTCCCACTTAGGTACCAATATTAAATAAAATGATGTAAAATGATGTAATAATCACGTAGTAAATTAAAAATTAAAGTCAATTGACTTTATTTGTTAATGTACAAATTGACAATTGTATTTTTTTGATAATATGGCGCTTAATTGAGTCCAAATAATTGATAATATTATGTCTACATAGATATAATCACTTTGATCAAACAATATGCCATTTTATTAGGTTGTATTATATTCATCTAGGGGAAGTAATGTGAAAACAATCCTCTCTCAGTTAAACACATAAATAAAAAGGTTATAAATACATGCATTGCACTACACACTAATTGGTACGATGTATGTGTAACAATGATTTCAATAGTAAGTATATTTTTCGTAAAATATTAGAACATATTTTTCAAACAAACGTAACCGTGATCTTTACCCAATAACTGCTAACATGATAAATTGTATTAATAATATATATATTATATACATATATGAGTAATATATATATATATACATAGTAAACATTTACGATATACGTATAAAAACAAAGCAATAAACTTTTTTAATTAAATGTATTATTATTATATCATGAACACCGCTTCTTAATACTAGCAATAAATACAATCTACGATATTTTAAGCTAGCGCGTATCGGAGATCAATTTATGGAGAAGAGCTATAGGGGAAGATTTCTATATATTTATTACGGAATTAAACGATATTTTTTTTAGGAATTATAACAAATTAAAATTTAATTTGAAACCATTTGTTTGATTTATATGGTAAAATCTACAGACGTGCATAAGTACAATGTATATACATAGAGTTGGGATGGTTCATAATAACCCCTCATACGAATACACCACTGCATCTATAACGTATTTATGTATACGGTATACTTATCAGGAACCTATTAAAAATGTACAAAAATCTTTGAATCTAAATTAATTTTCTTTACAAATATTATATAGAGAAAAAAAGTACCTATCTCATACGGGTAATCTACGCATAATGCTAATTCAAATGTATACATTAAATATTTGCAAGCAATCCAAACATGACGTGTAAATTTAATATACACAATAACAATCGTAGGTAAATGTCAAAAAATTAAACAATCATTAAACAAGATTCAAGAACCTATATATATATATCTGAATATATGAACGTAAGATCACAAATAAAACGGTCGATAACAGCATTTTTGTTGTACATATAGGTTTATTTTTCTAATTAGGGTCTAATCATTATCTGACAAAAAAAGAGTATTAAGCGCCATGTAATAGCCAATAGTTTTGGGATATTTTGTATATCATCGTTTATCTGAAAAAGTATAATATTGCACAATTTAGTCTTGAAGACAAAATCAGTGCAAATAAAATTAATTGTCACTCTCAGTAGTGGAAATCGTGGCGTGTCTTTCAAGTAATTACCCAAACCATTCGAGTGAATATAATTTAAACATCGTAATTAGCATACTATTATATAATATTATATAACACACATATAATGTAATTATATGTATATAAAGCTCGGTCATGTGTGATATTGCAGTATCACCACAAAATCATGTTTTTGAAAGGATTTTTTTCCATCGCAAAAATGTCATAGTTATTAAATTTCTCTCTATAGTAATTAGTAAATTATGTATATTTAGACGTTTATCAAACGTTTGTAGCTGTATCAAATCATTATATTTCATTCGACACTGTATAACATATACATATGTGCACTAAACACGCAAATATCAAAATCAGTATAGCTTTTATTACAATTTACATTATACTCATTATAATATGTCGTATCGATTTACTAGATAGAGGAAAAGTTTAAACTCTGTGAAGTGTAATTTAAAATAATAATCTTAATATCATAATATAATAATCTATATCGTTTCTACTTGAGAATAATGATAAATCGAAAAACGATAATAAATAGAGCTCGGTTTATACAAAATGGTCAAGGCTTATCAGGTATTCATATTAAACACATTTCTTTAAAGCTAATTCCAATTTATGTGACAACAACTGAGAAAGACAAACAATAACTCTCTAAAACGCCTTCAATACTCAATTTCAAATTTTTAAAAGTGCTACATGAAATAAGCATGCGTTTGGCTATCCCAAAAAAACGTTTTCTGTAAATAAAACAATGATTATAAGAAGCACATATTCCAGGATCCAAAATAATATGTTTCAAAGCATTAAGCGTGCAGTAAAAATTTCCAAAGTGTGTTATAAAAAAACACTCAATATTGAATAAAATCACAAATTTCATGAAATCACAAATAAGTGCCTACACTGGGTACTGGACAAGAATATGGGATTGACAAAGCAATAATAATTTATCAATAAGTATTTAATTTATACTTATATAAAACATTAAATAAATATATTTTAAACCATGATTAAAAAATATATTTTTGATAATCAATAATAATATAACAGGAGTTAATAATAGTTATTTTTAAAAGTATACACTATACACTGCTACAATACTACAAATCTACAATAGATAAATACACATTTCATGTGTCATTCGTGTTTTTTTCTTACTTCTGATGTATGTGTGCCAAATCAGCAATAACCAATGAATAATATCTTTACATTGTTATTGTTTCTCTTAGGTTACATGTTTGTTTTATAACTCCGTTGGCTTGTGCATTCAATGTAATAAATGTACAGTACGAAATTTTCGATATTTTAGGCATAATATCACTTGAAACTATTAACTAATATATAATTCCTAATTTCACTAAAATACTGTAAAAATACAAATTTTCGAGTGTTTCATCAAACCATGATTTACAGAATAATATATATCAAGTCGGTGACATCGTATAACCTATGTCAAATGCTCAAATCACATAAATTAAAATTATGTGTTTTTCAAAACGCCTGTAATACACATTCATATATATGAACAGCTTTATTGAAATGTTATAAAGTGAACTGCTTACCGTGTGAATTGCCGACTAGGCACAATTTACTACTCAGTACAATGTGTATATAGCTATTTTTAAGAGAATACATATTAATCGTAATAAATAAAATTAAAAAATACAAATAGTTATAAAATAAAATAAAATATAGATTGTTCTTGTTTTACGTAATTTAAATAGTAAAGCTACATAATATAGGCTTATTAATAATATATACAGAGACAAATTATGAATATAGATGGCACTAAATCATTCCCAATGTGTCTTTAAGCACCATTAGACACATCTCCACCAATTTTTGTTTGGAAAGATTACGAGTCTTGAAGAAATTCAGAAGGACAGCACTGCTGTTCCTCTAGCACCAAACCACAATCCTTTTACCTCCTAATTGATAATCTGGTATTGTTTCAAAAGATCAGGTATACATAAAACGTAAATCGCTTGCTTTTCTAAACTGACTTCTTTATCCTAGGTTAAGACATTTGTTTCCTATCAAATTGTTGGGTCAAAGACTAATCCCTGGTTTTTTTTTTCTTATTTATGACAATGATACCAACTCTTCTGTTTTGTGCTTTTGAATCTACTACAGCTTGACAATGAATTGATTACCTCGTAGACCTCAAATTGTTTTTCACGAAATAAATTTGCTAGGATTGAAAGAATCTTATGGTGTGCAGCATTTCTGAGGAGTTCCATTTTAGGACAGGTGCCTCGAATATGAGGGAAAGTTTCAATAATTTTATTCTCACCGCAAACTTGATTTCTGAAGTGTGATTCACCAAGTATGCTCACCCCTTTTTTTTTCAATAATGCATTTATTCAAAATCTGATTTTTAGAATTTTCAAAAATACCTAAAGACTATATTTTTAAATTTTTGAAATTTGTTTACTACTTAAAGAGTGTCATTTGGAAATACAAACATCTGTTTTTCAAATGAGAATCCCTTTTTCTACTGTCAATTGTTTTAGCGAATAATTTTTCTACAAATTTCGATGAATCTAATTCAAAATTCGAACGAATAGTTTTCGTGTTATTTAATTTTGTGTATTAAGAATAATAGGTCCATGACTATTGGTTTGAAAAATTTTGGGGGGCATAGTGATTTGGGCAGATTTATTAATTAATATCATCTATCAACATTAATGATTTTTAAAAAGGATTCAAGTATAATAATTACTAGATCCAATATTACATATAGTATTTTATATTTTTATAGAATCATTTTAAAGGACTATTATCCTCAGTATAACCATTTAAATAACTAAGAAACTACTCGTTCAAATTTTGAATTAGGTACATCAAAATTTTCAAAAAAAATATTCGTTTAAAAACTTAAAATAAAAAAAGGGAATTTCCATTTGAAAAACAAAAATTTGCATCACCACAGAACACTCCTTAAGTATCTAGTTTAAAAAAATTTAAAGTTTTTAAAAAAATGGGCTTTGAGTATATTGAAATTTCTAAAGATGGAATTTAATTAAATTTATTATTAAAGCTAAAAATTGGAGTGAGCATGCTTGGTGAATCACTCTGTATAAGTTAATTTATTTAACTTAATATAGACATTATCGTTACTTTAAAAAATGAAAAAAATTTTGGAACTATTAATGTTAGAAAATCTTAAACACGTGAAATTCTAAGGATTTTTTCCCCTAAATTTTGTGAGCGAAACTACCATCATGTATACTTAATATAAAAATGAATAGATGGCACGCGGCAGCAGCATATTTGTATTTTATATACATATTGTGGATACACGTATGTATACGCGTGTTTCGCGAAGATATTAGATAAACGGGGGAAATTGTATCACATGTGGTGTATACGAACGATTTTATTAAAAATTAATAATTATATACAATACTATTATGCACAGTAGGAAATGATTTTGCTGCTATGAATATAAATTATACATTATGACGGAGACTACGGTGACTTAATGCCACGTCATATTTTAGCTGGATGTGCGTTATTATAACACTAAATATGAAAAACTAAATGCGTAGCTATACAGTATTTCCACCTTACATATACTACGATCGATACTTGAGTTAACAACGCATCGTTTTTATTAAGTTTAGTTATACGTAGACTTTTGCCCGTAACGCGTGTACCCTTGGAAGAACATTGCACCCGGGGACAAAAATTTAGATCTAAAAGTCTTATAAACACCACAGCCTCTTTTCGTAGATTAACGATACGATTTTGAAATATTTCGATAGTTCTTAAAATATATGGATATGCTACCTTAAATATAGAATTATTTGGTTTCTGTCCTAAAGCCAAACAAGTCATACACGTTCACTTTATTATACTAACAACGATATACGATGGGGGATCCAGAGATATTAGAAGAGACGTTCAGTCACTTTCATCCTTAACCAGTGGATGGGTGGGTGATGACCAATTTTCAAGAATCAAATTTCCTGCTATATCAGTATTGTGATCACAGTATTGCCAGATACTCAGACATTGTGTTTTCTAATTATGAAATTACTGATAACTTGATTTCTTATAAGTTGTGCTTTAATAATAATTCCATTGTTCATTCTATACAATAATACAATACACTTCTTAAAAATTGTATTTTAAAAATTAAGAACTGTATAGGTTTGTAAATATTTTCTATAGGAAATGTTAGAGTGTAAGACAGTAATTTATTAACCTTTAATAATATAAGCTAGGTAACTATCACTGAGTTACTTGAGGTCGATATTGACAAATACAATATAATATGTTATGTTTTGAATAAATGCATGACTATTATTTTATACGTATAAAAAAAGATTTTATGTTGTATTGCTAGATTAAAATATAAATAACGTTTTTTCGGCGAACACTTTTTAGGAAAATAACTAAGACTTTAAGATATAGCAGGATTTCCAAGGTAATCAAATAGGTATACATATTAGTAAATATTAAACTCGGGCATTCGCACCCCTTTCCAAAAAAAATATAGCTCTATAAGTCCCCAACTGACAATAACGCATTATACAAACGTCTGTATGGACGAATAATATTTATAATATTGTCGTCGGCGGTAGTTGCTATTTCTATGAAGGGCGTGTTTCCAAAATGTATAATACTTAGTGCGCTTGCGGATGACGTCAAGGATGAAAATACACCGTTGCCGCCGGTCTGGATTTTTATCAATGGAGGTAAAACAACGAGAGAGATAGGTTGGGTAGAGAGTGAGAGAGAGAATAACCGAGAGAGCGAAATAGCAGGCACCACCGCCACCACTTTCCGACCATCATTCCGTCGTCGCCGTGGCAACACACACTCGAACCGGAGAATACGTGCCAGTTGCGTGTTCGCTTATTATCGTACTGTTCAAAATTAATGTTTAGCTTTAAAATATGAAATTAAATTAAAATTATTATGATTATTATTCAAACTACCTATGTATTACGTGTGTGTTGAGCGTAACATAATATACTCAGTGGCATCATTTTTGAAACATTTTTTTGATTATTAAAACGTATTGACACTTAATATTTTCAATAAATATAAAAATAATAAATTAATAGAAAACTTCTTAATACTGAATAATCCCTACTTAGCAATATGACAATTATATAGTGTTTATTCAGTGGCCTGGAGTGACACGCATAAAAATTGAATCAGACATTTTGGGGCAATACGGCCCAAATTAGCCACTAGCTACTGGTACCCAAAATTGTATTCGTCTATTGTTTCTAAGAGGGTTAAAAGTCTATAACGTGTATTTTTCTCCGGATCCTTGAAATGATTTTCTCAAGACACTGAAGGTATACAAATATCAGACGTATATACATATTGAATCAATTAAAGTCAGTTTGAAAGTTATTTTTCAAGGCATCCTTTACTATATAGGTATATAATATTATTCTTTCACGTTTAAGCTCAGCGCCATCAGCAGGCATTGAACCACTATCGAACGGGCGATCAATTGACAGATCCCAAAATACTGAAAATTCTGCAATTTCCTCCCCAGTTGTAGGTATACCGATTATACAGTATATACGTATATTCACTATAAAAGACTATAAAATATTATAGTGAACGAGTGTGCAGCAATTCTCAAATGTTAATTTGTGCAAAAATTATAATTGGTAGTACACAGACTCAATACAACTGAACAACATAAATGCTAACTAAGGCTTTATCTATTATAATTTTATAACTTATATGCTTTCTCTCTCTTTCTCTCCCAAGTATTGTTGTTATATTCGTACTACACTCAGTAAATTACGCGCACGCACTTTGGTACTCCCTACCACGGGCGTATGTATGTATTATTATTATACAACGAGGTTTATCGATTTCGACCCACCACGCCAAACGACGACAAGCACGCACTTTACGCTCACGTAGGTACCTATACGACTATACATTTTATATAAACGGTGTGTATATCATATAGCAGCATGCCCGCGTGTATACAATTATACATAATATTATATAGTATATATGTGTGTGTGTGTGTGTGTGTGTGTGTGTGTGTGTGTGTGTGTGTGTGTGTGTGTGTGTGTAGTACTGACTAGCAGCAGCAAAAAAACGCGTAGCTGCATAATATGAACACACGTCCCGATAGAGTCGTGTATATTACTTTGTTCGAAACTTCGTAGATGAAAAGAGTTTCACTAACTTTTTCAGCAAATCCTCCGCCCATTTGAATCTAATTGGCATTTATACAGATGATTTTTCAACGTCACCCGGAAACGTCCCTATTCTTATATATATATATATGATATATACGACTTTATTGAGCCTCTGGACATTCGCTTCAGACGTAATTTATGCATATGTACTATATGCTATCGTGTACCTGACCGCGTTTCAATGGATATAATTTAACGTACATATCATCTAAAAAAAATGCATACCTATATTATACTCCTTCATCTGTATACCGATTAAAGAACTAATTAAAACTGTATATTTTTGAAATTCGTAGCACATATTTAGTCTGTAACATCCAAGAGAATAACGCACGATTTACGTACAAAACATGATACACAAATGATAACAAATAAAAAAATGCAAGGTATATGTAAATATAGATCTACATATCTGTTAGTTAATTACAATATACTAATACAGCATTGTAATATAACCATCGTAATATATCAAAACAAAAATAACAAATGGTTGACACTGAATCACTGATATCCATATTAAGCTATACCTATATTCTATATATATATATAATCTATACACAAATTAATGGAACTCATTCAGTATGTACAAAATTCAAATATTATAATAGAAATTATAGTAGAACCAATATTACTTATTACGAATATTCGAGGCGAGATTGTGGATACAGTTTTAAAATTACGAACAAACGAGTTTTGACGACGACAGTTCCATCTCCGATTCGTTAGCCGTGTTATAATAGTTTATAATCTACTCACCTTATTTAAATCTGCAAAAACTAAACTGTATTATAACTATAGTGCCATAATGCAATGTATTAATGGCTTAAACTACCCAAATCGGGTTACGTTCCCGGTGATTGTATTATATATATTACATAAGTTATACAAATATAAATTTATAATATATTAAACATCATCATAAGAGATATATAGGTGGTAAACATAGAAATTTACCGATCAATTTTTGATTACTAAAATAATTACAAAGTGGCCTCTTAAATTAAACGACTTTATGAAGCTAATATTATAATACCATAACAATTTAATGACAGGTTTTATAAAACTTATAATCTTGATTTTTAGGTAAAGATAATATTTATATTTATTTAAAACAATCATATATTGTGTTTTAAATTTACTGTTTTCCATATAAAGTGTATACTTATATACCTGCCTATATTATCCATCGGTATAATCACAATATCATTGCCAAACTGATTTTTACAAAAGGTTTTTTTAATCGATAAAGGTATGAACTATTTACATGAGCAATTCTGTGAGCCAAAAATTGAAATGCAAATTGCATATCTTGCGGATATATTTGCCCACTTAAATCACCTACATTTGCAACTGCAAGGTTCTGGTAATGTTAAACTTGAAGGTTCCGCAAATATTTTCGTATTTGAAGATAAAGTTCGCGCTTTTGTCTGTAAGATAAATCTTTAGATTGACAAAACTCAGGTGAAAAATTATTCTGTATTTCCTACACTACGAGTTCTTATTGATGACGAACACTACAAATGTTTTACAAAAGATATTCAGAATAATGTATTAGAACACTTAAGAGTCCTTAAAGAGGAATTTACCAGATACTTTCCAGAATATGGTGTTGTAGACACTGATGTTGTTAAGAAGTTAATTCGTAATCCTTTCACTGTCGAAGTCAACAACGTTCAAGAAGAAATGCAAGAAGAATTAATAGATCTTCAGAACGACAGCAACTTAAAGAGTTCGTTTGAATTTAGTACAAACTTAAAAGAGTCTTGGTGGAAAAAGGCCATGGGATATCCAAACATTCGGCAAACAGCATTACGTTTCCTCGTGGTTTTTTCAACCACATATTTATGTGAGCAAGGATTTTCTTCATTATTATCTATAAAAAATAAACAACGAAATCGTCTGAATCCAAGTGATGATATGCGACTGGCACTAAGCAACAGCATCGTTCCAAGAATTTCACAACTGGTAAAAGAAGCGCGCCCTAATAAGTCACATTAATACTCAATAATATAAATTTGTTATATTTTTTTCTCATTGAATAAGTTGATTAATATAAGTTCATAAAATGTAAAATTTAAATTTGTATCAGCTTTTTTTATCAAATTAAATTTTTAAATAAATAAGTTAAAATATTTTTCCACGACATAAACTGTATTTCTGATTTTATTTTGTGTCTCGAAATTATAAACTATATATAAAACTAAAAAAAAAATAAGTGATATAAAAGGAGTGGGGGGTTGAAATCAGGGAGTGGTCCGTGACGGTGAAAAATTTATAAAAGTGGTCCGTGCCTATTGTTGAGTTGGGAACCACTGATATAGATTGATAATTATGTTTTCAGAAACCCCTGCACTAAGTAGAAAAATTATACCATATGTCATAAAATATAATATGCAAGTATTATACAGACAAATAATGTTAAATACAATACACAAATACTGTTGTAAATATGTTATCTAATAAGACATATAGGTATATTCTTCAAATTGAAATATTAACGTTTTTTAGTTGTTACATTTTATTAACCACAACTAGTAGTCACAGCCAAAGACTTAAGGTGCCTTAAACAATTGCACTACTACAGTACATTTTTTAATTATCAAAATAAAAGGTGAGTGGGTGAGATACTTTTGTTATCTGCAAGTGCTTACAAAATGTCAATAAACTGCGGTATACATTGCTCTCTATTTTCATACCAATAACTACCTAATAAAGTATATCGACATTGTCGTAAAAGTGTGTCGAAAAAGTTTATACAATTAGTACGAAAATGGGAATAAAATAGAGATATATTCATCCAGGAATGTCAGTGTTAAACCAAGCCGCGTTGGTATCTACTATTAATACCTATATAATTTTTTTGTATAAAAAACGACTTATATCGACGAAAAAAATAATTTTATAGCAAATACGTATGAATGTTGTTTTAGTCAGACTCTGGAGTCCCACACTCACGTTATATAATATATTATTATATCCAAACTGTAAAGTGGCAACATTTAGGGTTGTGGGGCACATTCCTCTCTAAACATTTAGAACTATGGGTGTTTTCATTGCAACTATGGTGGTAAATTTGTTAGTGCATAGCTGCGCCTGAATAACTGACCTCCAAAAAAAAAACGAATACGGCAATTTTAGCAGTCAAAAACCTGGTATTATTATATAATAATATTTTGATCATTTTGTAACGTAATACCCGTCGATCAGAATAGTAATTTGGATTTACACGCACAACGTTATTTTTATTTTTTTATAACTGTATCGATTAGCATAGCAAATTAGAATAACATCGAAATGACACTGGTAGGGATAAAACTGTTAGGTACCAATACGCATAATAATAATATATATATCAATGAGTATTAATTCGTCATTTTATTCCAGTAATTTATATTGTGTATTATATGGTTATCATAATTCATAAGTATAATTAGCCCAAATTAGGTACACATGTATGTGGTTATCCGGGATCAATACAATTCACTACAAAAACACCACCACGGCCATAAGTGGCTCATAAAGTAGATGTAGTTATATTATACGGTATGTCGTATATTCGTAAATAGATAAGTTGGCACTATAATCTATAGATATATATTATATTATATAGATTATATGGTGAAACTGCAAATCTCTGCATCTCTGCCATTTCCGTCCGAGTCGCTTGTGTTTATATTCTACACAATAATATAATCAGTATAATCAGTAGCACCGAAGTGTTTAAAAAATACTATGTGCTCGTATACCAAAGGTCCTCCACCATACTCCCGTTTTTTTTCAGTTTAAAAATTAGTTACAAATCAAAGCACTCACATAATGCAATGTATAATCATTTATTTTTAGTTTTTAACTGAACAAATATTCAAATGATTTTTTTGTTATAACCCAATTATAAGGTTAGCAGTGACTGACCCGTTTTCGATAAACAATATTATATTATTATTAAGATTATGAAATAAGTAAATTATTATGAAAAAAATGTTTAAAAACAGTGTATCAAATTTGGAATTTACTTATACAGTATAGTGTATATAAAATTGATAAATATTCACTCAGTTACTTCGTAAAAATACTTAATCAATAATAGATAATGAATTATCCTAAATAAATAGATAAACGACATAATTATGATCATTTTTCATTATCTTAAGTACCTTAAATTCGTAGCAAAATAAAATATGGCTAGTTTATTTTGTCATACTTATATATCATCATTTGTCAGCACAGCTGTTAAACGTTAGTACTTAGCGCTTAGAGCTAGATCTGGGAACTTAGCCTTTTTGGGCAGCGAGTCACCTATTATTTTTTGAAAATTACTCCAATGACCAATTTGTAATAAAACACGTATTAAATGATTAAAATATGTTTACAGGTCTGAAATAACGACAAGGTAGACCGCGAGTTAAAAACCTCTGAGCTGAGCCTATAATATATATATATCAATGCCGTGCTAACTAATTTGGTACCCCTAGTTGATACATATATTTAAACCTCAAAAATCGCTGTTTATGCTTGGATGTCTCCTAAATTTGTGATGCCTTCGGCGCCCTAAGACATTTTTACATTTTAGCCATAAGGATACACCTTCCGTTCTTCTAGTATCTACAGTACCTACCTAGGGTTCTTAGTTTTTCGTATGCAATTTGATTTTTTTACATCAATAGAAAGTAGATTTCATACTTCAATATTGTAAAAATCTTACAAAAATTTGAAAATGTAGGTATTCTTATGACTTATACTTTATCACTTATATCTTATACACGCTACTACCTAAACTATAATACTTACAGAAAATTACAGAATACAAATACTATTCAATTAGTTAGGCTTAAGGTCCTTAGAAGAAATAATAAAGTTTTAAGGTTTATTTGTAACTCAAACTCAATTCTGACATCAAAACCATAACTGAAAGGAGGTCCATGGGTCCGGACACCCTCCCCGAAATTTTTAAAAATAGATACATTTTAGTAGTGAATTTAGTTTATTGACTATAATTGTATTCAGAATAAAATTATAAAAAAAATTAGACCTCCTTCCCCACCAAAAAAAAAAAATTGTTTTTAATTACAGCCTTGGCTGACATACTTATTTATATTCTACACTGTCATTGACGTATTATGTAATATTGTTAAGAAAGTCTCAAAATGACATTGACGTCATGAAGCCGAAATAGCTCAGTTGGGAGAGCGTTAGACTGAAGATCTAAAGGTCCCTGGTTCGATCCCTGGTTTCGGCAACAATTTTTTGTCTTTTTTCATAATTTTTTTTTAATTAAAACAACTTAATAATATACTTTATCATTTTATAATTTATTGTAATTATTAACTATTGTTAACAGATTATATTTCTAAAATATTTTAATACAACAATAATTACTATAATTATGATTATGTAAATATTACATAATATATTATATTATTTTAATATAATGACCGTTTCAAACAATGTTTGCTAATACTATTGAATAAATAAATAAATAATATTTTCAAAATGAATACAACAAGGAACTATATAATTGTAAAATATAAACATAAAAAAATCTACAGAGTGATTCATCAAGCATGATCACCCTCGATTTGCCTTTAATTATGAACTTATCAAATTCTGATTTTTGGATTTTTTACTTAAGGATCGTATTTTAAAATACATAGATTTTTTTACCATTTAAGAAGTATCTGTAGAAATACCAAAGTCTTTTTCAAAATGAAAATTACCCTTTTTTCCTGTAAATCTTTAAGTAAATTTTTTTTTTTTTAATGATATATATCCAAATCCAAATTTGATTATTTGAAAAAGTAATTTTAAGTAACTATATGTACTAAGGACAATGGGTCTGATAATATGTTTGGAAAATAAACAAGCTATGCTGATTTTAAAATTATAGTAATTAAAGACTATTATTCTTAGTATTTATGTTATGATAATTCAGAAACTACTCGTTCAAATTTTGATTTAAATTCATCAACATTTTCAAAAAAATTATCAGCCTAACAATTTACTCTAAAATAAGTTAGTTTTCATTTAAAAAAATAAGTTTGTATTACCATAAAACACTACTTAAATAGTATAAAAATATAAATAACTATAATTATGATTTTTAAGTATAATTAAAATTTTAAAAAACAAAATTTAAATAAATTAATTATTAAAGGAAAAAAGGCTGAGGGGCATACTTGATGAATTATTTTGTATACATATAAATATAAACTATATAGATAATTTAGTTAAATATCATTAAATGTACACTAAAACTTAAAACTATATAGTACTATGTATACCTAATAAATCTCTAGCCACTAATATGTTTGTCTGTATGGTCTTGAAAGCCGACAACTACAAAGAAAAAGAAGAATTAATATACCAACACTACTTATCGATTAGATTCAAACAATAAATTTAAAAAAAAATGTAAGAAAAAACCTCTACGGAATTTTATAAATATTTGTGAAAACGCCGTTCCTTCTGGTCATGTATGAAATTAAATTACTGAGTTATTTATTAGTTTATTACTTTACAAAGTGTAGAAAACCCCGTTGTACATTATTAAAGTTCAGTACGTTTTACAAAATGTCATAAGAATGTCATAGAACACGTGTGTAATGAAAACCATAAACGATATGACTCTGAAGATTGACAGGTTTTGACCATTATTTTGGAAAGTTACGACAAAAATTGAGCGTCTGAATGTTTTTATTTATTGAAAGTAGAAATAATTTATAATCTGTATTATAAATTAATTAAATATTCAATGAGCAATTTCATTGTTGAAATAAATACAAAACATGGTTGCGTGAATGAAGGAAACGTCTAGTGACACTATTTCAATACTAATGATTCAAATTGTATTTTATATAATTATGTAGCGAGAATACCAAGTGACCAATATCGAAATATCGGACGAGTAAAATTTAGAGACCAGATTAAAAATGAGAAAGTATAGGTTATTATGAACGTTTTTTTTTTAATTTTTATAGTAGTGGGATTTAGGTATAGGTATTTTTTACATGTTGAGTCGTTGAGGTGGTGGTATCTATGGGACAAAGTCACAACGATTTATGGATTAGAAAGATTAGAATAATTTTGAGTTAGATATTATGGTAGACACTCAAAAAAAAAATGCCATAAATCAAATATAATATTATTAAAGACAAACTGTATATTATATGTGTCAAATTTCGATTATACTAAGGTCATAATATCACAATAATAAAAAATAACATAGATTTTCATTTTTAGATTTAGTAATACATTATTAAGAATATTGCCTATATTATATGGAAACCAGTTAAGTGTTTACTACTATTCTTCTTACTTTTTTCACATCAACGGTATATTTTCGTTTCAGGATAAAATATGGCACCTATTGACAAGTCGACTGATGGATCCGATTCGGTAGATAAATCGGGTACGTCGCCACCTAGTTCGGCAATCGGCGAAAATAAGACAGTCGGCGGTACGTCGGCTCTGGGGCTCGACCAGTCAGCCAGACAGGGCACGCCCGTTCTGGATGGCGTCGGATACGCCGATACGACAATGAGTTCCAAGCTAGACGCAGACGTTATAAGTGAGTACACAACAACCTATACATCAAACACGTCCTACATGCAACATCTTATATAAAATCATGCAGCCACGTGTGCTGGTGTACAGTAAAATGATAATAATAATTTTATCTAAGGTCTCGGCCGCTATTTTTCATTTGTTATAATTTATATTATTATATAATGACCCCGTCAAATTTCAAAATACGCGATTGTTCAAAAAATGCACTAGAAAATTACTTATTGATATTTTCAAAAAGCACCTGTTGCTTGCACGTATACTACCTACCACCTACCCTATATTCAAGCTCCCATGTTATAAATTATATTTCCGTTCGTTCGCGATGGCCCGTTAAAAATAACTAAATATAAACGACACTTTTTAAATAATTGGACTCGTTTTATAGTTATGCCTGTATAATACATAATATTTTTAAAAAAATGTCATAAAAGCGCGTGTCTCACATTTTACGACGGGTCAATAATACAAAGGAGACAGTTTATATTAGAACGGCTTTTGCGAAAAACTTTTTTGCACGTCTTGATATAGTATATATCCCAATGGATCCTTAGCCCCCTTTACTACCCCCCTTCCCCACACACACACAACCATGATACCGTGGCTAGTGCGAAATAAACACAATAAACCGCATATAGTTAGATCGTATGAATTGAATGAAACGAATATATAATTATGCCAAAAAACAGTGCTATATTTTACTGATTCTACTGAAATTGTATTTATATACAGAAACTAAACTCTCAGATAAAGATTTGAGGACGCCGAGCATACCGTTTATCACGTCCACGCCAAACACCTTGACTCCAACGGATAGTTCAGAAATGCCGCCATGGGCATCTTGGTCTATAATAATAGGTCAGCAAAAGTTTTCTGTAAATTAATACAAACAAATTTATATATTTCGTACAATAACTTTGTTAATATAATTACTTGTACTTATATAACATTATGTGTATATAGCGGTAGTATTACTAGCTGTCGGATTCGTGGGCTTTTGCATACACAGATTCTTCAGAAAACGAAGAACAAAAGATGGCAAAAAAGGAAAAGGCGTTGTGGATTTAAAGGCTGTCCAACTATTGGGTTCGGCCTACAAAGAAAAAGTAAGGATTCCTGCACAAATTAGACAGCATAACCACAGTGATCGATTTTAGTTAAATCATCCCGTTATCGACACTTTTGTACAGAATAACTACGCAATATAAATTATAGTCTTATACGTTTAATTACTGACAAAAGAACGTAATTAAAATATTATATTATTATAAGAATTTATGAACATTTTATATCTGCTACCAGTATAAACTATTAATTATCATAATTCACCAAAAGTAATTTAAAAAATGACAAACATATCGATCTGTGACTCTATTTGTTTATATTTTACAATATTCGAAATTAAATCAGTCAAACATATTAAATTATTAAAAATAATTCTGTACCAAAGGGTGGTTTATACTATACAAATATATATAAATTCTACTTTTAACGCATAATATAATAAGAAAGTTTGTTGATAAAAAGTAAAAACACATTTTACATCGCCGGAAGTACAATTTTGGTGATTTTTCAGATACAACCAGACATGGAAGAATTGGCTGACAATGCGGAGGAAATCGCGGAAGAAGGAGACAGTACGAAAGACGAGAAAAAGTTGGGAAGGTTACAATTCAAGGTATAATTCCACAATAATAATATGTCTATACATCTGACTTTTTTTTCTAATCCGATGGCATGAGGAAAATAACGGTGTACGTATTACAGATGGAATATGATTTTCAAGGCAACACTCTCTCCGTAACCGTGATCCAAGCGGAAGACTTACCGGCCCTGGACATGGGAGGTACTTCGGACCCGTACGTGAAGGTCTACTTATTGCCG
Organism: Pentalonia nigronervosa; assembly: GCA_014851325.1. Lineage (NCBI taxonomy): Eukaryota > Metazoa > Arthropoda > Insecta > Hemiptera > Aphididae > Pentalonia > Pentalonia nigronervosa. The sequence goes on along the minus strand of JACXSJ010000989.1, from coordinate 25,193 downwards.
GACAAAAAGAAGAAATTCGAAACAAAAGTGCATAGAAAAACGTTGAATCCTGTCTTTAATGAAACATTCCAGTTCAAGGTACGTATTTTTATTCATTATTATTATTTTCAAACGCAATCAATTATCACATAGGTATAAACGTTTCTAAAATCAAATAATAATTACCTACATAGGCGAAATCTGTTGTGCTCAAGGGGTGGAGGGAAGCAGGTGCTCTCTAAAATTTTATAACAAGGCAAAGATATCGTTTTGCCCCCTTGTTTTAAGCCCTAATTCATTAAATATTACAAGACTTTTTTTTTTTTTAAAGCATTATACTCGAACTTGAATATTATTTTTCAATATGTGTTTCATATAATTATTAATTTATCATTAAAATATTTATTATATCTTGCCCTTCCTCAAAATATATTCCAAATTACGCTACTGCATACCAATTATATAAGCGTGTACAGTATTGTTCAATATAATAATATGCGTTTATAAATGTGTTGTAACTTGTAAGTAAACATTTATCTTCCGTCATCTCGCAGGGGATACCTTATGCAGATGCAATGAACAAGACTTTGGTGTTTGCTATTTTCGATTTTGACCGATTCTCCAAGCATGATCAAATAGGAGAAGTAAAAGTGCCCTTGTGTCAGATCGATTTGGCCCAAACGATTGAAGAATGGAGAGAACTGCAGTCGGTCGAAGGAGAAGGAGGACAGGTCAGTAATAAAAAGCAATCGTGGCGATTATTTATGGGAGTCTATATATTGTATTTTAATAATAAGCTTTTCCTATATTATTATATTATTCTTGACTAATCATGGATCAATATATTATTATTGTTATTATTATTATTATTTTGTCGTACTAATTATGTACACGCAACAGTAACTTATGATTTTTCGTGATAAGAAAACTTCATCAAAATCCTTTGAAGTATTCCTCTGTTTATGAGCGTTTCAAAATAAAACACGTATTTCTAACTATAACATTTTAAAAGACAAATTATAATATTGTTATGATAATATTTTATTCCACTGTCAATCGAATCATGATAGCCAATATTAATACAACTCTTTATGAGTATTAATACCATGTGCAATTTTCCAAGTCTACAGAGAACAGGAAAATAACACTATTTCATGGTTATTTTCATATAGACAATATATTATTAGTTTTATTCTCTAACTCATATTTATTTTATATTTAACTATTGTTTGAATTTAATCCTTATTTTTATCTTTTAATTATTTCATTGGTTAATTTTGGGATCAGTGATCTTCGTATAAAACGAGCATGCAATACTTTTCTATTCTATAAATTATTATATTATTACACATACACATATATATGATATATACAAATATGTATTTATTAGATATATTATATGTGTATATGTGTGTGTGTGTGTGTGTGTGGTGCAGTATATGTATACAGGGTTTTTTTTTAAAGTGGACTGGCTATGTTTTAAAGAGTATTTGTAATTTTTGTTTTATTATTATTATTTTATACTTTACATTATTCTCATTTTTTCAGAGTACTTATTAAAACTAGAATAGTATATGGTTAAAAGTTACCAGAAAATAAAAGTAAAATACAAATATTTCACATACTATACACATAATATTCTGATGTTCGGTTTAAAAAAACGCCCTGTATGTATTTATACTTACACTTACATATATTATATATACCTATATATTGTTGCAATATTTTATTTCTTCTTTACATCTACATTTTTTTCATATTATTATCTATTGTTGTTCGCAAGCATTGTATTTTGTTATTTTTTTCTGTTTGTATTGTTTTGGTTTGAATACAAAAAATCGACCCGATTTTTTTGGAACACGGTGCACCACGAAAACCAACAATGTAAAAAATGTATACTCACGTAAGTACGACGGCCTCCTCAGCCGAAATATAGCCCTGTGTCATACCAAAATGTGTGCTGTGTCTCGTGTTTTTGTGGTGTTCTGCTAATATGATTTTTTATTTATTATTTTTTTTTTTATATATATAAATATATTATATATACATCAGTTTTATATTTAAATCCTTTGTTTTCGATGTTCTAGGAATATTATTTTTAGATATTCATGCGTTTGACAGTTTTTTTTCGTTGAAAGAAAATGGACGTGACTTTTTCACGGTATTTCCCTCGTCGACGATTAGCGTTGACGTTTTATTTAATATTGTTGTTGTTGTGATCAAGTGTCGCGGACGCAGAGTTGGTATCAATGGTCTAAAGCTAAACGACCCCCAACCATAGAACTATTAATATATTATATATAAATAAGTCTATACCCTTAACCCCCCCGAATGAACTTTACAAATCGTACCTATATACTCACTGCCGTTTACCATCGATACTGTATAGTTTGTCCTGTTGCACCGTTTGCCATGCGTTTTGAATTAATTACGGTTAAGTGTCTACACGGATAATTGTAAATATTTTTTACCACAGATTAATATTAATACTATAAACAACTATCTTCCTGTTATCAGTGAAACATAATTTCGTATACAAAAAAGATAACATAAAAATCAAACTTTTTTTACAATAAGATTTTTCTTAGACTATCTTAAACGTACCTAATTAAACAAGCATAATCGTGTATAAGTATTAAATTTATATACTTAAAGTCTTATACTTATATATTATTTTGTACTTATACATTTTTCACAATTTTTAATTATTTCTACGCGTTTGTAATTTATAGCAAAGAACATATCTTCAAGAAATGTTTTATTCATGTGTCCTTATATTTACACAAAAATCGTATGACGTTGGTACTATAACTACTTAATTGTAGGTATCAATTTACTATTTAACAATTGTCAACCTATGTCAATGAAAACGTAATGTAGTGAGTGATGTCAAGTTCATATTTTAAAAACATAACTCATTACTTGGTGTTCTAATAACTTAATAAATAATCATATTTCATAATATAAAACATAATTAATATGAATAAAATAATATCTACAAAATATTCTATCTTTATATTGATAATTTTTGTTTACCGATGCACATGGAGTCACGTTTCAACCATTTTGCAATGTAGAATGACGAGACGGCCATTAACTTAAAGTATTAAAGTTTCCATTAGTTGTGTTTTTACTTCTAAATTTTTATTGCTTAATACTGTTATATCATCAAACAGTGTCATTCCGTCCGAGCGCAATGCGGAATAAAAATTTCAATTTCAGCTGTTACTATTTAAAACGAATATATAGGTCATGCGTGCATAAAAATAATTTAGGTACCTATTCATTAATTACTCGTTGGCGGAGGCGAAATATATACAATAGTTCGATATTAGGTAGGTACGTTTCTATCAAAAACTAACTAATATAATATATTTTTTAAAACAAATAATTAGCTGCACAACGTGTTACCCATAATATTATTTATGTATATACATCGACACAGTTCGACCTTTGATACCAATGTCAAGTGTGAGCGAAATTATTTTATACAGTAGTTCTCTGAATACATGCAAATTTTCACGTATATATTGTTATGATCTAAAGGTTATGTTTTTGTACATAGATATTAAGTAACATTTACGTACAAAAACAACGGTATGATAATATTATTTTAGATTTAATTAGGATCAGAGTATTAAATAATATTATTAGCATATATATATATATTATATAGTATGTATAATTGTGTTGTAGGTATTTAATGGCGCTGAATATAATAATGACTATATTACGCTAATTTTGTATGAATACGATGTTTTTATTAAGGATAAAATATTAGTAAAACCGTGCAGAGAACCAAAAGATAAACCTATGTGTTTCAGTTTTTTATCAATTTAATATTTCGACAGTCCTATCAAATTCAAATTTCTTGTGTAAATAATAATTTTAAAAGTAAATAAAAAAATTTTTTTTGACGTTTCAATCTAATGATATAATATTACGTTATGTATATTTGAAAATCAATATTACATATCGTTAATTAAAATTTAAAAAAACATTCTTAATATTTTATTATGAAATACTATATCGTATTGACAAAACCTGGACGCAAACACCCAGGCACAATAGTGTGAATAGTATTATGAACGGAATATTAAGTTCTATAATGAATAGCATTTAGTACATATTATATTATATATTATATTGACCTATAGTAAATATTATATTTTATTGTTGTTATACTAACATTACTGTTTTTATTATTATATTATATAGAGCAGTGGGTGCTAGACCTTATATAGCGTAGAATGTCAAAACACTTAGGTATAGTGAATACTTAGAATTTGAATATTCCAAAGCGTTTAAGACCTACAATAATAATAATAATATAATATCATTAGATTCAAAATTCACTTCTAGTGGCACAAATCATTTGGAACATGCTGTATTACCTAGTACAAGTTCCCGTGTAAAAAATCAATTTGTTTTTTTTTTTAGAAAATTGGATTGTTTTTTTTTTTTGTACCGATTCGAAAATTTTATTATACCTACAAACACGTCTCGACGTTAAAACTATTTTTTTTTACCCTTTTTCAGGACAATAAGCTTGGAGACATTTGTTTCTCGTTGCGTTACGTGCCCACTGCCGGAAAACTTACAGTAGTAATATTGGAAGCTAAAAACTTAAAGAAAATGGATGTTGGTGGACTCTCAGGTAAAAATACAACAAAAACCTTCTTCTGAAATCGTACGATAAGTTTTTTATGCTCATTTAATAGTGATTTTTGCTAATAATTCACATTATATTATAATATAATATCGTTATTGTGTAGATCCGTACGTGAAAATCGCTTTGATGCAAAATGGGAAAAGGTTAAAGAAAAAGAAAACTAGTATAAAAAAGTGTACCCTCAATCCATACTACAACGAATCGTTTACATTCGAAGTGCCATTCGAACAGATACAAGTAAATACAGTTTATGTTTTGAACAGTTATATTAAAATAATTAGAAAGTATTAATATACACCTACTTAGATTAATATAAGATTATATTATGAAACAAATTAAACGTGTGTAAATCACATATTATTATTTTTATATAGATTAAACACGATCATCTGGTTGATAATTAATCTAAAGCTCTAGAACGTAATTTAATATTCAATAAGTAAAAAAACCTAGTCACTGAGTTACCGCAGAAAATAGTAATTTTTAACTGTCACCTGATTTGAAATGTCAAAACTTCACTCGTATAGTAAAATCGATTTATTATAATATGTATTAACCCGTTTTCTTCTATTTATAATATGCTGGTTGCATAAATTATTTTATAATAGAAAACATTTTTGTTTCAAACTATGCCAAAAGAAGTAAGTTTTTAAAAAAATATATTATGTATAACCAACAACCCAAATCCAGAAAGTGTGACTGTCGACTGATGTTTTTAATTTCCATCGTAATTTTACTTACACAAGCCAACATTTTAGTTTTTTCTGATTTCAATTTTAAAGTTCAAGGTGACGCTGTCCAAACCATTCATGAACTGTTTACGTACATAGTAATTTATGCAAAAATAGCTCACCTATATTTAATTTAAAATATGAAACTGAAATAAATATTTTTGTATTATTTATGATATTTTGTTGTTATTCCTCAAATTATGGAAAGTAACGTATGTATTTTTTTGTGTGCCTAAGTTTCGTGTGCAGTAATACTAATGCAACATCTTTGTATCAATAATCAACCACCCATTTTCATCATAAATTATTTTTCGTGTGTTTATAAATTACAGTGATTAAATCAAATTTGAAATTTCTTTGTTTAAAAATGACTTTTTAATAGTATTTTGGTTTTAAATATATCTATCGTTATGGATGCGTAACGTGTGTAATTTATTATTTAGTACGGATATATTTTTGATTTCATATTCCGAAGCAGAATATTTTTTCTGAGAACTGCAATACATAAAATTCGAATTTTAAACGATCATTTAATTAGTTATACACTTATAAATTATAATTATTTAATTTTTAAAGTTTAGTTGAATCATAGACCAACATTTTGCAAATTAAGTTAAGTTAAAGAAACTTTTTGAGGTACTTTAACCACAACAAAATATCTATTCAGGCATATCTACTCCACTCATCTAAACTTTAAATACTTATAACTAAATAATTGCTCATTAAAAATTAGATTTTTATGTATTGAAATTCTATTAAAAATATTCTGCCAAATGAAATTAAATAAATTGTATGCAGTTTTTTAAAAAAGTAAAAACTTAAAAAAATATAACGATAAAAAATAATTATCATTTTAACAGCAATATATTGTTTTGTAATGATTTGAAACTAGCTAAAGAAAAATGTATCCAAAAACGTTAAACTTTTGGAGAAAATTAATATTTACATTTAAAACGATCATCTTGTATAAACTATTATAAATTTATAATATATGCAATAAACTATTTTATTATCCCTGTCACGGGCACAGTGCTTTGATGTGTTTTATATTATTTGTAATCCAACTTTTATAACTTTTTAATTAAATTTAGTTAGGGTTGTGTGATAAAGATATTCAGTTATATACTTATACGTCTTAGAAATTTTCTAGTTTCTCTTCCACGTGGCTATACAATAATCCACTTATATGTGCACCATTCTACACTTGTACCTAGCATACAACATGTAACAGCTATTAGATTGCAGATTTTCAATAACTAGTCAATAACTAGATGGAAACTGTATACAAATAATACGTTGTTAATAATTATTGATTTTGGAAAATAATAATTGTTGCTTAAAATTTCATTCACTACAGCTGAAATATTTCTATAATTATAGTAAAGGAACAATTATATCAATTTCATGGCAACAAATCGGAATTCGATTGTAAGAAAAAAAAGCTAAACAAAAATCAGATTAAAAACTAGTATACTTAATTTGTATTTTCCAATTAAATTTTAAAGTAATATGAAAAGCCATCGTAAGCGAAAAACATTAAGAGGATATCAGCGCATTATTTGTTTTATCTCTGACACAATAGCACAGAAAATTCGCGTTCAGCAAAACCAATCTAATGTTGTTGAATTTAAATTTAAGTGACATTATCAAACTTAAAGTTAATGCCTATAAATAGCTCAAAAATAGTCAAAATATAATATTGAACATTTTATGGCGTATAAAAAAATTGCTAATATTACCATTCGGTAAAAATGTCATGCATTTACAGTTATTTTTGTTTTGTGTTACACCCAAAAAAACAAAATCAATTTTGTTAAAAATTGGTTTTGCGTCAAAATAACCGTTTTTCCTTAATTTTTTTTTTTATTTTATCCGTCCTAACATTGATAATAATATTATCATAAAATAAAATGTATATAATAATGTTGTTCAAATACTTGCAGAAAGTCAACCTGGTAGTGACAGTGGTCGACTACGATCGCATTGGTACGTCCGAGCCCATCGGCAAAGTGGTGTTGGGCTACAACGCCACCGGCACCGAACTGCGACACTGGTCTGATATGTTGGCGTCGCCAAGGCGTCCGATCGCGCAGTGGCACACGCTGAAGGATCCGGACGACGACGCCAAAAACTAAGAGAACGTTACACAAGAACCGACCGAACGACAGAACATCGCCGCCGGTCACCCGTCATCGCTTAACCACGCGCGTTCCAATCGGATATTATAATATTATAGTATTAATAAACGGAAATAATTCTTAAACGATACACAAATCGGAATCAAAAATACAAACAGACACATTCACCTAATATAGGCACACTATAAAATAATATCGAAATATATAATTGTCTAAACGAGAAAACGCGCAATTTCGTGTATTATTATCTCTTCGTAGGCGTACAATATTATTATTCGAACTCTTTCTTAAAAACAAAAAAAAAACACACTATTATATGATAATAATTGTTCGTCTATCGTATTAATATATTATGACATCTGTCTATTTTTATTATAATATAATACATTCGTTTCCGGTGTGTATATATAACGATATTCTCGTTGCGTATTTTCACAGAAACTACGACGAATATTATTATACTATGTAATTACTACCGTTGTTGTCAATCCGTAACATTCGCCGTTCAACTTCTTCCCCGTAGTCACTAATCCCAAAAAATAAAAATTATTATCATAATCCTTAATGAAATGATCACCGGCCACCATAGACATAATATTACTTATATACTTACATAGAAAATGTTTATACATCCGTGACACCTGATACATTTTAATGATCGTCGTTTATCGATCAGGTGCCGCCTAGAAATATTGAAAAACAAGCGTCTTGTCGTGGTGCGTATTATTAAAACATAATTCAGTGGCATAGCCAGGGTGACTTAAGGGCTGCAAGACACCATGAAATTTCCGAAAAAATTAAAACGCTTATCCAAAAATAATGAGTAACCACTTATTCAAATTGTATTTTTTATGAAGGTTACTGCAAAAGTCTAGAATGTTATATACCCACTGCATCATTATACCAAAATTTAAGGGTTCCCAGTTAACTCTCTTCTAAACAAATCATAAGCTATGCCCCAAAGCAAAATCCTAGCAGATCCTCCGTATAGTAATATATTGTACGGAATAAAATTGTTGTCGATGCCGAATAAAAACAAAAAAATAAATATAAACTGTAATTGCATTACAATAACTCTTATAATATACACCGATGTCTTCTCCGCGTTATTATTATATTGGTAGAATATTGCTAGTAATAATATTATATAATATGTTGCCTATATATCATCACCCTATCGGGTAATATATTATACATAGGTAGGTACTCTCATCTTTTTATCGTTTTATTTTTTTCTTCTCTTAACGGAAATTATATACCTACTTACCTATACAATAAAAATAAAAAATAATAATATTACATTAATACATACATTACATATTATATATAAATTATAATATTATCTTCGTTAACCCCTCGCGGGTGTTGTTCTATACTAAGCCACTGTTATTCGCTTCATGTAAACATTATTTAGTTTTAATACACCTACCTACCCTATACCTAGTTCAGAAAATAATATCATCGTATTATTATTATTATTATTATTATTATTATTACTATCATTATTATTATTATTATTATTATTATTATTATTAATAATAATAAATATATATAAAATTATTTTAAGTTCTCTGTGTAAATACTATTTTACCACCATTATTATTTAATTTATTTACGTTTTGTTTGATCGGATAGATTTAACACGTTATTATAAAATAGTCTTCGTTATTTAATTGTAATAATATTGTTATCCTCGGAAAGACCTGAGAGGTGCGTTTATTAATTAATCATCGGAAAAAAATTATATTATCTTAAAAAAAAATACCTCATCATACCTCATTCCTAGTCACAACAATATTACGATAACGATAATATATTATGTCCTATAAAAAACATTTTATCGACATTTTTAATAGACGCATGTTTCTTGTCAATCTCATTTATATTTATTCTCTAAATTATAATTTACCATTATTTCAAATAATAAAAATAAAAATGAAAACAATAACAATAACACAACATATTTTAGTCAAACAAAATATACCTATTATATTATATTCGTAAAGAAATGTACTGTTTATCTTGTTATTGTTACTTATTTATGTAAAATATTGTATTATATTCGAATAATATTATTAGGTACTTAATTAATATTATATATTAAAAATGAAATTAATGCGTAAGTCTATATTATATAAAAAAATAAAAGCGTAGGTCGGGAATAAGAAACGTTTCGGTCGCAAGGCCCGAGTTTTTGTCTATCATTAAAAAAAGTATTATACTATGCTCGCATTTCCTCTTATTTTCATATTGGTAGCGAATAATATTATATTTTAGAGGGATAGGTATAATATAAACAATAATAATATAATCGGTGCCTGCCTATTTTAAAAGGATACCTAATGTGTTATAACTTTCTTTATGATTTTTTTTCTCTAAAAAACATGAAATATTATTATATTATAATAAAATACCTACTTTGATCAGTATATTATATAGGTGTTCGCCAAACGGAACGGTAAAACTTTGGCCAGCCAAAAATACGTTATCATCGCTTTAAGCGCGTTGTCACTATAATATACTATATATACCATAATATATATTATTATGCATACATACATACATACAATAAATTAAAAAGAGCCCAACGTTTAAACGTGAACATATTAAACCTATGTTCTGTTTTACATTACCCACCCATGTTGAATTGAAAACGAAAGTCGTTTGTGTCATTTTTTAACAATATATAATATATATTATTATTATGAAAAGTAATGTAATTTTTTGGAACGATATGAGTCATAGCCAACAGAAATACAAACAAAGTAATAATATTATGTTATGTAAAATGCATTAGGTATATAAAATATAAGAAACGTACTAATAAATAATAATAATAATTGTGTTCCTGCGATTATGCCGAAACGTTTGTATTGATAATGCAATATTGGTTAAGAATATTGTTCGTTATTTTATAACAATTGATTATAATTTTTTTTTTTTTCATAAGCTATCCCAAAATTGTGTTGTATTTTTTGGTTTAAAAATTTTAAAAAATCATAAAAAATGTATAATATATTAATATACTATACTGTAATGTTGGATAATATATATATATGTTAAATAGCGCATTAGAACTACACTAATAAATATAAATAAATACCTACATATAAAACATGTAAATTATAAATCTATAGTATGTATATTTACATATTTTTTATCCTTATAGGTATTACTCATTGATTTACATGCAGTATAAAATATATATTATACGTAGGTTGCATACTATAAGGGAGTACTACAGACACACAAGGGATGGACTGGGAGTGTTTAACTTTAAACACCCTCTCCACCACCATATTGACTTGATTTGAATTAGAAATTATGTAATACAAACATAATGTGTTTATTTTAATATATTTTGTTCATTAAGTTGTGTGATTTTAAAAAGCCTCGCCATTAAAAAAATTAGAAAACCCAAGCGTACCTACAACGTTTTATAAGTCATTAACCACTGTGACTGTATATACCTTTTATGTATATGTTCGTGAATTGTTATGTAGCATTGTGACATATAATGTAGACCGAAATTTAAATTCATATCTATACAATTTTTTTTCATTCGAATGCACCGAGTATAAATATAACGCATGTGTAACACGGACATGATAATATAATATAAAAATAATGATGCAAAGAAATAAATTTTAAGAATAATGTATTAAATTACAATAATTACTGAAAAAATAATTGTTGCAGATTCGTAGCAAAATAAAAATAAATCGAACATAGTACTTAATATGTATTATTATTAAGTATGCTTCTTGAGAATAAAAGCTTCTCAAAACTGAATCAAAAACGTTTATGCGTTTTTTTTAATACAAGCTATATATTATATTATTTTATATTTATCAAATGTAAAAAAATCTATGAATTATAAATTATAATAATCATAAATAACATAAATATAATATATATCAAACATGAAAATAATGGCATTGTTAAACGCTATGGTTAAAACATAAAAACAAAAGAAACAAAAAAAAACAAGACACGAATTATTACAAAAAGAATGGCACAAATGGTATAAAAATTACAAGAAATATAATAATACAAACATTTAAAATAAAATATATTTGTTAACACGAAAAATAAGAAAGTAAATTTCATTGCGCAAACAAAATAATTTTATTATTTTTATCAAACGGGGAAAAAATTATATGAATAATAAATTATAACAATATAATAATTTGATAATAAATATTATAATAACCATAAATAATATGAATATAATATACATCAAATATGAAAAAAATGTCATTATTAAATGCCATGGTTTAAAATTTAGAAAAAAACAAGACAAGAATTATTACAAATAGGGTGGCACAAATGGTACAACAAATACAAGAAATATAATAATATAAAAATAAATTACATTGCAAATATTGGGTCACCTACTCATCTTAACGTTCTCGTGATCGGTGTAACAGGCCATTATTACCCCCAGGCAATTCTTACCTCAGACAATTAATACCCCCCCCCCTCGGTAATAATGTTGAGGGGGTAATAATGGCCTGTTACTGTAGGTGATTATTACTCCCCTCGGTAATAATGTTAGGGAGGTAATAATAGCCTGTTACACCGACCACGAGAACGTTAAAATGAGTAGGTGACTCAATATTTGCAATATAATTTATTTTTATATTATTATATTTCTTGTATTTGTTGTACCATTTGTGCCACCCTATTTGTAATAATTCTTGTCTTGTTTTTTTCTAAATTTTAAACCATGGCGTTTAATAATGACATTTTTTTCATATTTGATGTATATTATATTCATATTATTTATGGTTATTATAATATTTATTATCAAATTATTATATTGTTATAATTTATTATTCATATAATTTTTTCCCCGTTTGATAAAAATAATAAAATTATTTTGTTTGCGCAATGAAATTTACTTTCTTATTTTTCGTATTAATAAATATATTTTATTTTAAAATATATAATAATCGTCTGCAGTAACAGGCGATTATTATCCCTTTCAGGAGCAAATTCACGGGGGGAACGAGGGTATCATCTACTCATATCCCTCCCCCATGACCTTTTTTATGCTTATGTCAGTATTTCCTCGTAAGACGGCACATCGAAGGTGAATACGCAACTTTGTATAAACAGTTACTAACCACGAAGACATTTTTTTTTAATATTTTCGTATGTCGAAATTTCAATTTAATGTTTTTTTATCAAAAATTAAAACTACCATTAGGAAAAAAAATTATCAGACAATTAATACCTCCCCCCCCCCCCGGTAATAATTTAGGGGTAATAATTGCCTGTGACATCAGTCATGCGGGGCAGACAAGTTGAGGACGCGTTTTTTCGGGAGCGCGATGACGACCATGACGACGAGTAAAGTCCGACCGCAACGGCCTTTAATTAGTGGCCATTCGTCCCGGATTTCCCGGGACGTTATCGGTTAAGGAACCCATATCCCGGCTTCCCAACATATTTCTGGAGACATTGTTGTTTTATACCAATTTTGAGCTTTTGCATAGTTATGTCCCGGAATTCAAAATTATTTTCATAATTCGTATACCTACTCAGTTTTATTTTAATCAAAATTCAATACCTAATCGCAAATATTATAACAAATAATGACAATATTTAGTAACGAACGTCGGAACATAGACCTATTAACTAGTTTCTAGAAAGATTATAATATTATAATAGAATTGCATCAAAAGATTGTTTAAAACAAAAAAAAATATTTACCTCTAGTTCCATAGTTTTTATAGTACATTCAATTTATTAAAACTATTAATTAATTTAATATACCGGCTGTAACAGTAAGATATGACAAATGAAATAGCTTGTGTTCTAATCAATATTTTTTCATATAATTAATAGACGCTTGAGCTACATGTATAATATAAAAAAATGTTTTTAATTTTTAATAGTGAAAATAAAAAAATTTTTTAAAAAATGTAAATTAGCCAATTTGCGTAAATAAGATTTTTAGAAAAATGTTGATAGTTTAAATATTCCTTAAAGTGCAATCGGTTATTTTCTACAATTTTTTCAAGTTTTGAGAAATTTTTAGAAAAATAAATCAATAATAGTCATTATAACTAGTTATTGGTAATAACTGCTGATAGTGGTTTATTTTATTACGATAAAGGAGAAAATAATTCAAATTTCCAAAAACTTCAAAAATTGTAGAAAATAAACGATTACACTTTAAAAGATATTTTCACCTTCAACATTTTTCTAAAATCATACATACAAATTGGTTATTTTACATTTTTCAAAAGAAAATTTTTTATTTTTACTATTAAAAAATAAAAACATTTTTTTTTATTTTATACATGTTGCGCAAGCGTCTATTAATTATATTAAAAAAAAAAGAAAAAATATTAATTAGAACATAAGTTTTTTAATTTTTCATATTTTTCTGTTGCATTCTGTATTTTAGATAACCATAGTTTTATTAACCAGTGAACCAAAATTGATAATTTGACTATCACCATTCTCCAATCAGAATCCATTAAAAATAAAGTTATTTTTGATATTTGTTACAACTGCGTGCTTACAGTTTTTTAATTTGGGATAAAATTGTCAGGTTAAAATAAAGAAACTTTTTCTTTTTGAAATTCTATATTATCGATCTATGTAATCATCAAAAAACCATGTGTACGACATAAAATACAATCTCTACAAATGAGGATATATATTTACCTGTTTCTTTAGTACTTTTTTTTTGAGAACGATTCAATTTTGGTGTCTTATTTATTGTAAAATGATTATATTATTATAATAATTTATTATTCATATATTTTTCCATGTTTGATGAAAATAATAAAATTATTTTGCTTATACAATAAAATGTAATTTCTTATTTTTCGTATAAATGAGTATATTTTTTATTTTTATTTATTTTAATAAAATAATGGGTCCCACTAAACACATTAGTGTTTACATGGGGCCTATGAAGAATAAACAAATAATTTTTTTCTATTTACATCTTACAAAGTGGCAAACAGGCATTACATTCACATAATCTTTGTTGTATTGCTACTATATTTAGTGGCATAACGATAGCTTCATCTTCTAAGGTTCTTACAGAAACTAAGTACCCAGTGATCGAGTGAATCAATCAAGCCAGAAACCAAACCATTTAAACATTTAATATTAGCCATATTTCTTATTTCACGAAGGAAACTATTTTCAAAAACTGATTTTTAATAGGTTTAATTTGAATCTTGTCACTCATAGACACATAGTACTTAGCCACTTGCGGACCATACTCCTCCAAAAGACATAATTTATCAAACGTGGATAGCCAATTCAATTATTTTACACAAACATACTAACTAATTTAACAATTTTTGTAATAAAGTACAATCATTTTCAGGTTTAAACGCATTAAAATTATTTTACGTCATCCAAAAATAAAAGTAAATAACAGTCAATTGATTGGCACAAAGTATTGATTAAAATATTAATCAGAAGTGAAGGCAAATGTCCACCTTGAGGTACTTTGGAAATAACCAAATATTCAAAGTATTTATGGCCGAATAAAGATACAAGTTGGCGTCTATCAGTTATGCAGGATTTAAACCAAGAGAACAAAGGTTTACCTACAACTAATTGGTCAAGGATATTAACTTACATAGAATGATTAACTAAATCAAAAGTTTTTGAAATATTTGTGAATATAACATTAACCTGACTCTTAAATCTAAAGTTATCCCTGACGGAATAAGAAAAATTCTCCTACACTAGTAGCTGTCCAACAATCACTGTAAAACCCACGTCAACTCCGCGATAAAATTAATTTAAATCTAAGCTCAATACATTTATTATAATTTATAATTAATTCAAATGTAATAATTCTTTTTTTAAAAAAAATTTTTATTTAAGTCAAAATAAAACTAACACATTTTAGGACTTTTAATTAGTTAAAATATATTTACATGAAAAAAAAATACAATAACACAATATAGAAGGAATATACTACTTTGTAAACTTCAAAATAATTTGTTTAGACTTTAGCTACTTTTTCATCATCAGATGAATCACTGGAATCTTCACTATGAATATTTGAACTCTTGAAGTTTATCTTTAAAAAAACAAAGAAACATGCAGTGACGTTTTAATTTTTGTTTTTAATATTTATAAACTATATTAAAAACTAAAAGACATTAGCTAATAGTAATATTCTGTATGATTTACCAAGTTTATATAGTCTTTTAGATGAGTAGGAATTATTAAATAAGAATATTATGGAAATATAAGAAATTAAAATTAAGAAAATGATAATGAAATTAATACAATTTTTGGTAACCTCCTCTTCAAATTACAGCCTATGTTCATTATATCATATATACATTTTTCCAAAAACAATATACCACTCACCTTTTTATCTAAAATATCTGTATTATATTTAAATGTTTCTCCTCGAGACTCAATTTTTTTTTTAATTCTTAATACAGCCGATTTATTTATGTCTCCAAGTGTAATTTTTTCTAAAGCCTTGTCTAATACTTTGCTAGCTTCAATGACATTGTCTTGATTAACTAAATCAAAACATTTAACAATAAGCTAAATTATGAAATTGTAATACTTTTATTTTATTTAACTAACCGTAAGAGTCTATTATAGCACTATAAATTATTCCAAGATTTGCATTCTGATTGACTTCCTTAAATGTCGGTATTACTTCTAAGAGCTTATAACCCAACTCAATATTATTATTTAAACGAATATCTGATAGTAATTGTCGATACTGAATAAACTTTTCATTTTCAAATTCTTTAGAGATGTTTGAAGCTTTATCAAACATTTTATTCAACATGAAATGAGACCACAAACTATTTGCAAAGACCTTATAACCATGTGGTGAGACTTTGGTATGTAATCTTTCAACTAAAAAATATAATTACCAATGAATCACATTATGTTAATAATTAGTCATAATATATTTATTTTCTTTTTTATCCATTTATCTATACAAATAAATTGTAATTATTAGTTTCAATAAATATACTAACTCCTTGGTATTAATGAAGAGTCTTTATTTAAGATATTCACTAGATTACCACCTGGAACATTCTTTATAAATTCAGATAATTGATTTGTATCATTTATTTTTTCATCAATACTGGTTTCTAAACGAACTATTAAGTCATTAACATTACCATTAGATTGATATGCATTAAATATTTTGGTGTTCAAATTCAATTTACTGCTCATAACCTTAAAAAAAAATAATTAATTTCATTAGTATACATTGATTAAATACAGTAGAATCATTAACTCAATAAAATTAATAACAACATTTACTATATACATAAGACATAAGATTATGTTAATCATAATATTGAGATAACACAATACTGTTGGCTTAGTGTTAGTTATTGAGATCAGTAATAGATGTATATTAAGCAAAATTACTGTACCTTCGTAATTTTTTCGTTAAGATATTCTAAGCTTTCTATGTGACCAGATTCTGAAAGGTTTTTTACCAAGAAAGTTAATATATTTTTTGTTATTGGTCTACTACTTTTTAACATGTCTTTAGCAATTTCAAATGCTTCTTTTAATCTTTTTTCACATACTAAGAGTTCAATAATTTTAGATTCATGTGCTGTATTAATGCTATATCCTTTAGAATGCATAGTTTTGCGCAGAACAAGAGCTTGAGTGATGTTATTATTTTGGATACATAACTCAAGTTCAGTAGATAAAGTTTTGTTCATATTACTAGGAACAACTGGAATTTTTTCTTTCGGTTTTTTAACTGTGAACGGAACTTCAACTTGGTTTTTCTTTAAAAGCTCACTTAAAGACCACATGAAATATTCTGATGGTTGGCAATCTTCTTCTTGCATTTGAGTCCAAAGAGCCATTGCTTCTTCGACTCTATTATTTTTACCTAATACAAATATTTAATAAAACTTGTTATTATCATTATTTGCAATTTATCACAATCAAATAACTTTACTGTATAACTGTAGAAGTTCATTAAATATATTAGCCCTGTCAAATTGACCAATGTTTTTTGTAACTTCTAGCAAATGAATAAGAGATTCTTCAGCATTATCAGATCCATATTTGGCACAAGCTGAATTAATACGATCTTGTCTAATTCGTAAGCCCGGGGTCTAAAAATATAATAAATAAATGTTCATATTAAGGATTTTTTTTTGAGCATGTTTTTAAATATTATTAAAATATAAAAATTGTATTTTTAATTAAAAAAAATTAGTATGGATAGACATTTTATATTAAATTATCGTCTTAAAGCAAAAACTCACTAACTGCAAAACAACAATATTTGATAAATGCATTTTTACTTTTAAAAATTGTATTTAACAATGTTAGTAAATTTTAAAAAAAAGAACTAAAAAAACAGATTTTAGCTAATAATTCAATGTTTAGTGCCCCTACACAAATTATAGACTTCAAGTTTAGGAACAAGATAGCATAATAAAAAATAAAAATTGAAATTTCATAGTTAATGAGTTTTTGCTCTAAGCTGACGAAATAAGATAATATTTTATTGTATCAAAACTATGGCATATTCAATTCTTAATATAAATATTTATCAATGTAAGTAAAATATTTAAAATTTGTACACGAGTTTTAGCAAGACCAAACAATATGATGATATGTAAAAAATTTAACACATTTTTAATTACAGTTAATTGTTTGGTATTGATTTTATATAAGACTGTTCGTCCTTATAAGCAATATTTATAAAAATATAAAAATAATAATAACAATAAATAAAAACAATAATCATTAACTAAAAAATAAAAGAACTAACTTTTCACCTACTTCTAAAATTTTACGAGCTTGTTTCACACGACCACATTCAATAAATGCAAACATAAGATCATACAGCGAATTTACTTCACCATGTACAGTAGTACTCAAGTCAGTTAACACTTGCAAAGAAATAGCATCTTCTGCTTGAATAAATTTTAAAGCTAATTCATTTTTCCATGGAGTACATCTGTATGTTTTGCAACACCATTCAAATTTATCTAAAGCTCCCTTAATATTGTTGCTAAACGCATAAACAATATATTATTAAATTTAAAACATATATAAATTTATATAATATAACTTATTACTTGACAATATGAACTTTTATTAATGGTCCTAAAAGTATATTTGATACAGTAATATAATTATTATTGATAACTAAATCAAATATTTTTTGAAGATTTTCTACATTGCCACTTTCAGCTACAGTATTTAATAATTTCCAACAAATATTGGCATGTTGAAATGATGTAAACTCAGTATTATCATCAAATTGTTTAAATGAAGATAGAAAATCTATAGCTTCTAAATAAAAAATGTTTTTTTAATTTATTATTAAATTCAGAACATAAACTATTGATCTAAATCACAAACAAAAAAAAAAAAGAATTACCTTCAATACCATCAGTTTTAGCTATTAACTCCGTCATTTTAATAACCTTAAATTTGTCCAGAATAAATTCAGAATTATTAGTTTTTAATTCATGAAAAATTTGTTTTGCTTCATCCAATTTATTGTGATTTAAATACATATCAAGAAGTAAAACCATTGACCCGGGTGGTATATTAAATCCTTCAGCTATTAATTTCTATTCATAAAATAAATTTAAAAATTATAACAGATTATGAAAATATAATATAAATACAACTATTTCTTAATTATGTACTGAGTTTTTACATCTTTAAACGCAGAAGCTTTTTCAAAATTGTTATTTTTACAATACAAATTTAATAACTGTCTTTTAGTTCCGTTTCTAGATTCGCCAGAGGCTTCTGATTTATTAATAATTTTTTCCAATGTATTTTCATTCTACAATAAGAAATATATATTTTTTTTTAATATGAAAATATCAGTTCTTTTGTTAAAAAAAAAATTATTAATTATTAATTAATAACACACTTACTGCATTAGATAATGTATAACCGCCTGGCTTGACACTCAATTCTGCTTTAGGTACTAAATTACAATCTGTTAAATTTTCTAATAAACTTGTTATTTCAAATGTTAATTTTCCTTGTAGATGATTTTGTACTTGTTCTAATGCATAAGCATTAATTCCCAAACCTTTTCCATACATGTTCTAGTATTTTTTAATAAAAATTAAATTCATTATGATTACATTTAAATAACTTAATATATAAAATTTACTTCTAATAATTCATGAACGATTTCCACAACTCCTGAAGTTTGTTTTAAATTATGAACAATGTCAATTACAACTTGACTGATAAATTCTCGCATTTCAGTTATTTGTTCTTCTGTATGAGTAAAGTTTTTATCAAATTTGTCTTGTTTTGACAATTCAGGAGCAGTTACAAGAGAGTATCGCGAAAACCCATTACATATTTGTTGGAGTAATGTAATAAGTGATGTTATATCATTACCAGATAAAAATGCATTAACCAAGGGACGACGAATTAAAGAAGGGACATAGAATGCACGACTAGTTGCAGCTATTTAAAAATAAAAATGAACATGTACAAAATGATTATGATTATTTTATAATTAAGTCAATGCAAATTACCAATGTCTGCTGCTAAACGAATTTTTTTTTCAGACAGTAAATACAAAACTAATGAATGTGTAGCAGTGCCTGTTGGTATACCCAACATTTGTAATTCATTGATAACTTTTGTTGCATCTATATTATTCTTAAACATTGCTGGTAAAATATAATATCGAAGGGTATCAATATTAGGGTTTAATTCATACTTATTAATCATAATACTCAGCATATTTTTTAATCCTACAATAAAATAATTGATAAAAATAATTTTAATAATGCTTTTATAAGATATTTATTGAAATTAATATACAACACAAAATATTTACCTTGCAAATCATTTTCTTTATTTTTAGCAACAAAAATTGGCCAAAAGTAATGTTGTCTAATAGGTTGATCATTTTCTTTTAAATACTGAAACATGCCTAATGCTATATCAATTGATCCATTTTTCAATGCCATTTCAGTTGCAATTTCAAATGCTTTAGAATTTGTTCCTTCAGATACTAATTTCTTGCAAAACCCAATAACATTATCCAGTGACTAAAAAAAAAAATTTAAATATAATATCATCGAATAACCATAAAGGACAATTATCAAGTTTTATATAAGTTTTTTGGGAGAAGAGATTTACTACAGCTGTTGGCAAACTGGTACTGTTATTATAAAAATAATTACCATTGTTTTAACTTTTTATTGACTGAATTAAAAAAAAAAATTTGTATAGGGTGATCAAAACAAGCATACTTGACTAGTCAATAACGATATTTCCGATCAAATTAGACAGAATATGATATTGGCTAAAAAATAACGTTAATAACCATTATTTTTAGGCAGTGATGCGTTCAGAAATATTTTCTACAATTCGATAGCTCAAAACTTTTTCAGCCATAATTAAAAAAAATAAAATGTTAAATCAATTTGCTCATTGAATTAGAAACTGCCTTAAATTCTAAAATCCATTTATCTAATTAGTACTAACTACCGATAATAACATACTTTTCGACTTTGTAATATATAATTTATCTAATAACAGTTGAAAAAGTGGATTAGCTTGCTGTGTAAGGTTATTTCAAATTTCTAACACAATTTAAATAATTTTCTAAACAAAATTATCAACATTGTCAATTAGTATTGGACATTTAAATAATTTCCTAGTCATAGATGTAAATGTGTTAACAGAGTATTAGATTTATACAACATTGCTGATATTGTCTATTAATGCCTAAACATTGACAATACCGTCTACTAATGTAAAGTGTTCATAATACTGGCTAGGCATTTACGTTGATACATAATTTATGTCATTAATGGTAGCAATTTTACATAAAACATAAAATATATTATGTTATCAGTTATCACTTATCACTCTAAACTTTAGTCTAAATATAAATATGAATACAATTCAAAAGAATAAACAAATGTGTAGAATTTTAAAACTGTGCTTACACTATTAACTTTTGTAAGATGTCCAATCAAGAAACGACCAATTGGTGGTGAACTTCCATCAGCCTTTAGTGGTTTTGTCATTGTATCAAATACTTTAAATGCAATTTCTTCGTGACCAGTAGTCACTAATTTATAAATACAATTAATAGCATCTTGATTATACCCAGACGTTTTTGGAATTCTAGTCAGTATCTATAATTAGTAACAAAGGATTTTATAAATAAGAATATTTAAAAAATTTAATAAAATAAAAAATATACTTACTTGGTCAATTTTATCGCCGTGACCATTGATAGCTAATGAATATACAATATCAAGATATTCTTTATCACTTAAATATATATCCTTATTATCACAGGTATCAAAAATATCTACAACTTTATCAATATCACCATTTTTGGCATATCCTGAAGCTAATAATGTATATGTATCTGATGTGGGTTCTAGATTTGATTCTTTCATAACATTTAAAACACCTTCAGCACTTTCCATATCACTAAAATAGAAATTATGATTAGTTACAAATCATGATTGTGTACAGTAATTACATATCAATACTGATTGTAAGCAAAATATAAATATTTTAAATAGAAAAAAATAGTTATAAATCAACTAAATTATTAATCACAAATAATAGTGTACACTATACAATACCTATTTTGTGAATGACCCATGATTAAAGCATTAAAAACTATTTTGTTGATTGGTAGCTGTTTATCACGCATATATTCTAATATGCGACTAGCACCAGCAATATCACCATTTTGACAATAGCTCGTTATTAAATGTTGAAAGGTTACACGATTAGGTGTAATATCTTGTTTCTCTAAGTTTTCCAAAAATTCAGTTGGCGAGAATAGATAATTATTTTCCAAGTATACTTTAAGCAATGTGTTGTAATGACTTATATCCAGAGGGACACCTACAAATAAAAATACAAAATATACAATCTGTACTTATTTTTAATGATAAATAATTTTATACCAATTTCATTTATGGCTTGCCATATTTTTTGAACAAGTATTGTTCGATTTCCAGGCAATTCATCTGGAACCAAGTTACCACAACATCGAAGTACCATTAAGGACTGTGATGGAGTGGCAGTTTCTACAAAAAAAAAAAAATAATAATAATATTATTATGAAATCAGAATTCTTAAGTTCAGAGCTACTAGAAAAACTTACTAGTAATGTTAATTTCATTTAAAATCTCTTCAATTTCTCTTTTCGATATACGACCCATTCGTCTTAAATCAAAATCAAGTTTTTTAATGTGTTCATCAATTTTATTAACTGATGAGCTTTGATGAATAGCTGATGAAAAAAATGATCTAAACACACAAAATTAAAAAAATTAAAAACCAATCATTTTCAAAAAAAATATTTAAATATTTATTGAAAATTTTTTGAATATAATCAATAAGAACTTACCGATTGGGTTGTATATTGGTATTACAATATGGAATACTTCCATTGTTGGTTTCTGGAAATGTTTTATGGGAAATATGAGAATTTGTATTTGATATTAATGTGTTGTTAATCCTATGACGGCTTAAATTGTACGCAGTGCGTATGTGCTTTGAACACTGAATTAAAACGGACATATTAAAAATGTATATGAATCTTCTAATAAATTGATTAAAAACAATTTTTCAATACAAATAGTTATTAGTTACTCAAACGACCATCAAAACTTAGTAGCCGAAAATCTTCATAAATCGCTACCGCTTCTATCTTTAAAATAACCTTAAAAAGAAATATTGTGCTCACTGCTCACTATGACTATCACATAAATGAACCTGTGCTATCACCACAGCTATAAATAATGGTGGCTTGGCTATCACGGTTATGGATAGATAATATAATATAATATAATATAATTTACTCCTTTAAAATTAACTTTCGGCGTTAATCCTTATGGCGTTATTTAGACATGACTCAAACCACAGAGCATAAAAATATATCTTAATTCGTGATTCTGTGCTTTTATAAATACAAAAAATTCGCGAGGCTAAACCGATTTAAAATTATACTACATTATCCCATACAGAGATATTAAACCATGTCATTGATATGGTTCCGACATCCCGGTGCGTGTTTTATCACATCGATTTGAGTTTGCCAATTTCTATATGTAATGTTTTCGATTTGTCAATTTAGGACCAGTGGTCGGTACACACGAGCGTTATTTTCAACGTACGATATTTTATCGCATATATATTTAATATCCATATATAATAGGTTAGGTTATATATATAGTCTATATAGCTATAAAATATAATTACGATAAAATAAAGCTTGTGTGTATCGGCCTTTATAAGTGTACCAAGTAATTATAACACCGCAGAAAAGATTAATATATTATTTGATACCACTACACAAGTTTTGCACTAGTTCTGCACCAGTTTATGAAAACGAAATTTGATCCCAAATGGAGAAATAGAATTCAACTGTAACTAATACTGTAAATACAAAATAGCTACAACTGTAATTAGTACCTACTTATGTACAGCTTGCTGTGATGGGCATTCATTTACACTGCCACTGCGCACCACAAATTAAGATATACTGGATAGTGGATACCACGGTCTTAGAAGATCTTTTAACTTCTAAGGCCATGGTGGATACTATGATTTAAGATAACTAATTTTATTTTAAATCATGCTGGATACAACAATCCTGATACGGAACGAAGCAGGCTATTATGTAAAAAAAATGAAACTGTCAGCTTCAGCTGCGGTGTGTCAAGAATACAACTATAAAGCGATGTTACGAATTAAGATATTGTTTTTATACGCTTAATTAATTATTTAACTCGCACACAATTTATAATATATTATATAGATAGATAACCGTTTTGTCAGCGCCTTCTGTTGAAACGTTTCACAAGCTATATAGGTAATTATTGTTATACACTCAGCCATAATCGTATTACATTTCAACTAAAGCCCGTAATTTACATACATTAAAATAATATAATTTAAAGTTTTTTTTTATTATTAGTCCATTTCAAATGACACACGTTAATATTATAAACGTTTTTTATTCTATCTTTTCTATATTATACGTTCTTTATTCATTATTAAACGTTAGTTTAAAATATTAACTTCTATTGATCTCTGCATTTATACACTGCAGTACCATACATAACTAGCTAAATAACCCGGCTTCACCCGTGTGCAGTTTTTTGTGTTACGTATAATTTTTTTTTTTTATCAGTTTTTATATTACAGGTATAGGTAGCACAGAAATTGGCAAAAAATTAGTATTTTTTAATATTGTTGAAGACAAATTGTAAGATACAATTCTAATCGGAGAAATATTGAAATAAAATATACCTATAAAATTATAACTTACTGTATAGATTTTTAGTTGAAAAAAATATTTTACGTATTATTATAATTCTTATTAATATTATTAGCATTATAATTTTTTTTTATTATTATTAAAGTATTAGTATAAAACTATGATAGCTCAACAATTACTAGCGTACATAATAATACATTATACATTACATTATAATATTATCAGTGGCGGCTCGTCAGGGGAGTCTTTGAGACGGCGACTCCCCATAAAAATAAAAAGTAGTAACGCAATAAAAAAGTTTGAAGAAAATTGTATTATAATTTAATATTTTTATGTTATATTCATTCTGAAAATAATTATCAAGGTTTTCGATATTAATATTGATAATATTTTGTATTCTATTTTTACATTAATAATGA
>JACXSJ010000988.1:124428-134594 GCA_014851325.1 Pentalonia nigronervosa | reverse complement strand
CTCACGGAATGTCTTGCATACAGCGACGCAAGAAACCGCAATCAGATATCCAACGATTTATACGACACACTTGGACCAGTCATACCTTCTCCTTCCATATTCATTTTCCTCCAGGAGACAGGATTGGACAAACTTATTTAATCATCCGAACAACACACCCTTGAAATTGAAGTGTTCATATAATTTAGTTCTTGATATTTGTTGTTTTTTGTTTCCTTTTTTTTCATAAACGTTTATTGTATATTATTATGTAATACCTATTGTATAAAAAGTATTTTATCCCAATGGCCAAGTTGCCGAGGGTTTATTTCTTTTAATAAAAAAAAAAAAAAAAAATATGCTAATTACTTGTTAGTTGTTATGGTTTTGTAACATTTTACCGATTTCGAAAATACTTATATTATACTACTATAATATAGTTAGGGATATGATGCTTACGGCTTATAGTTTGACAGTATTATAAGATGTTTCGACAATTACGTTATATATAGATACAAATATAGTCTGAATTGTCTATCTGATGTGTAACTTAAACACCGCATAATATAGACAAAATAATATTACATTTCAATAATATATATTTTAAGTGCATATTAGAGGGACTTTTGTCATCACCGTCTCTCTAAAACACATTATTTGTTTATTAAATAATTGCAGATATGTAAAGGTATCATGGGTGTAAGGGGCGAAGAAATCCTACATTTTTTTTTTAATTAATATTTAATTCAGTCCTATAAATAAGAAAATTACCTCTAGTTGGCCCTCCCTCAAAAAAATGTATTCTCGACAAATTCCAAAAAATCAGGATTTCAACAATTGCATAATCAAAGGATTAAATGATGAGCGTGTTTGGCTAATGACACTGTATATAATTATATGTTTGCCATTTACGTCCCCCCTGGTAATAATATATATATAATAGTTATAACTATATAAACAGTTTTTGTTTTAAGTATCAAAAAGAAATGTTGCAAGAAACTTAAATTTAAAAAGTTCATTTATCGATTTAATGTCAGACTCATGAATCTAAAGTTTATATTTCTATACAGTATATTTATTTATTATGCAATGTACGACGAATCTTTTAAAATATTTATGAAAACCGAAGATCTGGTAAACTTAATAATAAGAAATATGGGTTTGGCCAGAATATTATTATTATTATTATTTTAATTGATCTTTATTTCACTTCAATGACTTGGCTGTTAGCGTTAACGCTACAAAAATATTATTATTTTATTATTATTAAACACGATTTCTCGCGGCCGTTTGAAATTCTTTTCTGCTTAAGCGTAGGTACTTTAGGACTATAGGAGTATTATAATAATAATTCAAACTGTTCCGCTGCAAAGAAAACTACATTCGATGGTATTAAAGCGCAATGTTAAATATTCTATATTGAATTCAAAGAATGTTAGAAAAAGGTCTGCCAGTAAATTCAATCGAAAACATGTATTTTATTTAAAATAAGAAATGCTAATGCTTTGTATAGGATACCGGAAAATTTGTTTACGGGTTAAGACACGAAGGGGGCTGTATTATAATTCTAAGAAATTTTGTTGGAGTAATTTTTAATTATTCATATTTGTGACTGCATTCGTGAGCGTATCATGATATATATATATTTTTTTTTTATAACTTGCTGTAATATTTTACATAAATATAATAACCCTTTTGTGGTAAGTATTTTCACATATAACACGACAACCGTTTTGATATATTTTATATAGGTTAATTATGCCGATTGACGGATACTCATAAAACGTGCAAGTTTCTGTATGGTATTATATTATGTGACAAAGGGAAGTTGCCAATATATTGTTCTTACTTCTTATACGATTTACTAAAATATGACATTATTGATTTCCCAAAATTACTTTCGATGATCGGTTTTAATATGTAACTAATCACTCTGCATAAGATTTACAAATCTATTCCGTGTCCATTTTACAATAATACAATAATAACTATAGTTCTACATCTTTTTTCTTCAGATCTATCTCTACAGCGAACAAAATTGCTATCCAACTATAATGATTTTTTTTTTATGTCATGAAATGTTTTCAAACACAATATTTATTTAGTTTTAAGTTTTGTCATAAATTGACAACTATTATTATTATTATTAGTTTTTTCTCTATTTATATTAATTATTTATACATGTTTTTGTTACATGTGAGTTTTCAAAAATGTATTATAATTGTCATCACATTAATTCTATTAGTGTAATATTTTTCTTTATCCGATACAATATTATGCAATAAATCAATATATTTATATTTCATTTATTCATCAAATTCACTTTATTTATTTATTAAATAAACGATTTTCATTTACATGTTCATCAGCAGAAGCGTCCATGAATCTTGATTGCGAAGAGAGGGTGAGATGTTTTTATTATAAATATATGCACATTCAAATAAACAGAATTATATTCGTAATACCCAATAAAAGTTTGTAATAATGTGTATATTATTATAACACAAAAACATTATTCATGTTTCAATATATCGGGGTAGAGTTGAGTATATTGGTAATATACAAATACTATGGGGTATCACATTAACGTATGAATTAGATTTGAATGTACAAAACAAGACTTAATCTACAAAAAAGAAGCCTCTGGAGTCACCCCTCTCCAAAAAGATATTTTTGTCCGCGTGTTTGGTACTATATACAAAAATAGAATTTTTCAACTGTTTTAAATGTTCTGATCATATTATTAGATAAAAAATATAATATATTTGCACTCTTCAGTATGTATTTGTTTGATTTACTAAACCTACTAGATATTCTAGACCTACTTAGCATTTAATTTCGAATTATATTTAGAATATTTTAACAGTCGATCATATACTGACGTTATTTATACAGACACGAAAAAAAGCATTTGATAGAATAAACCTTACTCACTACTAATCAATACATTTAAAGCTTTAGGATTCGATGAATCACTTATTTCATGTGGTTTTGTCCATTCATATCAGGTCATATGCAGATAGCAAAGTATGAAAATTACCTATTTCTAACTAAATTCACTTCACTTCTGATGTCTCTCAAGGAGATCATATTTTAACTCATATTGTTTTTTCTTTTTGTAAACGATCATCCAAAAGTTATTTCGCACTCGAATATTTTATTGTTAGACGATGATGCGAAAATATATAAAAATATTAGGTGTCTAGATGACGCTATTAAGCTACAGCTTGATTTTAATAATATTTATAAATGGCGTCAAGAGTATGATTTGAATAAAAACTTAAATAAATGCTCAACAATTATTTTTTCTTAAAAAAACTTCCCCATTAAATTTAATTATTCTCTGGGAAATAATAATTTGTTAAAAGTGACAACAGTACATGATCTTGGGGAAACATTTGATTCAAAAATTTCTTTGAATTATCATTTAAATGTTATTAGAAATGACACTCGCTTTTCCTAAATAGGTTTTTTAAAATAATAAAATATAAAAATATTATGAGGTATGCAAATATTTTGAGATAAATCTACTTAAATAATTTCATAAGTCCAATTTCGTTTGGTTCTTGCAATATTTATTTGGCATTCACATTCTCTAATACAAGCAAAAAGTCTAAACAAGATTCAAAATAATATTATCATACTTTAATTTTTTAAATGTTATGTTTATGGAGTTGTTATGAAGCTCCTCTTTCTTCCTATAATGTCACAGTAAGTTTTTGAATATGTAAACACTAAGTCAGTATTTTATGTATCTAAAATTAAAATATAAAATAATATAATTGATTATCATAAAATTCTTCAAAACATAATATATTTTTTTAAATATTTAAAATATTTATATTTAAATATTTTTAATAAAAATTGCTACCATGAATTACATGTTAAATTTGCCGAAAAATATATAAATATCTATTGGTAATATTATACAAAATATGGATTTTTTTTTAATAGCTCTTTAAGAGATTTTTTATACGGTGCAATAAAAATACATGTATTTAAATAATTAATTTTATTCAATTGTACTAATGTATATTCTGTCTTTCTGTGTTATATTTATTGTCTTTAAACAACAGTAATATGTGTACACAAAAGACACATTTGTAATTATTGGAATATTTTTTCCGTTATAAAGAATTATTATTATTAAAATATTAAAATGTCAAATAATGAAATGGCATGCAGAGTATCGTACATTATATATGAGACATAGGATTCCATACGACAGTGAGAATACTGAAATGACAGTTGGGAATATTTTTATACGGTCTCGCGGGGTAATTGTATACCGTATAGCGGACGCTAATCTAACCGTCAACCGTTTTGAATGATAATACTAAATTTTTGTTCAGCTGTTCATAATACATGTTTGGTGTTTTTTTTCACTTTATTTGTTATAAATTAACAAACAAAATTACCGTGATTTTCTCCTCACCTTTTTAGAAAAAAACTAAGTTTTATTCGACTTACATTTCGTCATAGACTCCTCCATTGCCCACCCCCATATGTGGAATCAGCTATATAATAATATTATAATAAATTATATAACCGTGCTCGATATAGATAAAATATGAACTTGTATTGCCTGAGCATCGATGCTTATTTGTAGAATTATGATATACGAGTATATTGATTGGTAACATGGTCATTATATTGGTTATATTTATGAAATGTATTGTATCCAATATATTTTTACTAAGCATAGTTCAATTGTTTTATTGCATGCATTTAAACTTTGAAAAAAAAATTGTTATCTAAAAAAACTTTGAAAAAATAATTTTAAAAATCTATATTTTAGATTCTGAGCGGAGCGACGAATGTATTGATTTTACAATATTGTGTGGTTTTTTTTATTATTCTTTTTGGATCTGTCCTCACGTTTTAGTGCAGTAAAAGTGCTCAAATTTTTTTATCGGCATCTTTAGTTGGTACTTTGGGGGGATCAAAAGTAAAAAATTCTCAATAGTTTTTAAACGCGCCAGGAAAACGGGAATTTTTTCGCAAAGCAAATTATTGACAAAATTAATTTTTATTTTTGATGTAACAAAAGAAATAATGACTGTAGATACATGAAATTTCCATGGAATATTTATATAAACATTTTCTATACATCATTAAATATTCAAAATATTTTGGCTTTTTTTGAGTTATTTACAAGTATAATAAATTTTCGGGCCAGTAAAAATTTTTTCAGTCTGTCAAAAAAATTGAAAAATATAATACAATGTTCTTCATAACTTGTAAGTGAAAATTAGAAAAAAAAGTTGAGTAAGTATTTAATAGTTTTTTTATAAGCATCTAAAGTTGAAATTTCGATAAAATACGTAAAAATCACGAAATTTTGCAGTTTTTTTTTATTAGGAAATCCATAAAATTTTTTCTATTCAAATCTAAAATTTGAAAATTTAACATAAGTTCTAATGTAATTCAAAAAGAAATAACTGTATACATTTTAAAATTTCACCAAATATTTAGATTATCATTTTCTATACAAAAAAAAAAAAAAAAATATATATATTAAAAAATATTTTGACAATTTTTGAGCTATTGTAGGCCTAAGAAATTTTTGGTTTTTTAAAATATTTTTTCTTTAAATATCGATAAAAATATATTATTGTGTAAAATTTCTTGAAAATTTAATACACTATTATTCAAAAGTTATTAAAATAAATCAAAATTAATAAAAATATATAGGCACAATTTTTCTTTATAAGCATTTAAACTTTGAATTTTGACCGGAATTCATCACCGAACATTTGCAAATTGTTTGTAGTTAAAAATTTATAAATTTTTCAATTTTTATAACTAAGGATTGAAATTTTAAAACAAAGTTTTCTGTAAGTAGTTTAAAGTGTAACCAAAAAATCAAAAAAATATATTAAAAAAATAATTTTTTATAGACATTTTATGTTTAAATTTGGAAGAATGACAATGTAAGTTATTTTGTTGTAATTTAAAAACATTTTTTATGGGTGCTTGAAACTTTTAAAATATATTATGATTTTTTATACACTTCTATCGTATACATTGAATTCAAATTTAACAAATCCATGAAAGTGATCCACTCGATACATACTGTACAGCAGAGCTGTTCTCTATTTTCCGACGTTTTTTTAAAATGAAAGAATGAATCTAACCATGAATATTTATTTTTTTAAACTATTTTGAGCAAGATATACTAAGTTTATTTATTTTTTTAATTAAATAGTAGGTTTATACGTGTAATGTTTTTTTTAGTTCACGGAAAGGAAAAAAAATAGATTAATGCCACTCTTTAATAAGTGATGAATTTAAAAAAAATGCTACTATATTTTAATTAATTTTAAAATAAAATTAAAAAAACAAAACATTCCCACTTCCGATTTTTCAGTTATTTTAATTAAAAATCTTACAAACACCCAAAAGAATCTCCGAGTCAAAAATAAGTATTTTGTACTATAAGATTCGGTAACTCTCTGAAGTTTGTAACGCACGATATGTGTGTTTTTTTCTTTATAAAAGTTTAATAATAATTATCATATTATATTATTCGTCCGTCTATTTCCGTCATCGTTTTATTATTATTATTATTATTATATTGTGGCAATATTGTTTGCACTATTGTTCGGTGGGTATAATAATATTATTATTATTATTATTATTATTATTGTATACGTACTCGATCGTTTCGGTTCATGCAATTTTTTTTCCTCTGAATACCGCAGACACGCGCTCGCCGCCGGACCTTGCATTACTTTTGTCGGGTGTTTTATACTGCACACGTGTGCGTTGTATAGACGCGCATCCGAGTTTTACGGCTGACCCGATAAAAACGCTACGCGAACAGACGCACGTAAATACGTTCATATTATCATTATATTCATACGCGCGTGTGCGGCCGATTATATTTCGCTTTTAAATCGAACCGGCCACGTATATTATACGGAGAAAAACCCAATTTTTCGTCGTAAAATTCGAAATCGAAATCGGTTTTATTCGCTTTCGGGTCCGCCGTATTCGCCGCCTTCGCCACTGCCGAGCAGAGGTGGCGGTCGCTCGTAGTTTTATTACACCGAGCACGGCGAACGGCGGCCGTTTATGTGAGCATCGTCTTATAATACAATATATTATATTGCCAGATAGTTTATACGGTTATATTATACTACTACTGTGCAAAATCGTCTAGCTGCCAAATCGTGGCTCTCGTCGTTTCGAAAACGTTTTATACACCGAATATATATATATATATATATATATATATATATATATATATATATATGTAATTATAATAATAACGACTATTATTATTTCTAGCACGACATTGTGATAGTGCATTATCTGAATTAAATGCTTAAACCTTTAAAAATCCACTAAAGTATTCCTATAGGAACATAAATTAAAAAATATATAAGATCTATCAGGTGTAAAGTAGGTATTTTGAGTTATTATTAAGTGCAATGTGCGTACATAACATTTAAAATATTTATAAGCCAAAAATTAAACAATAATTCATAAAATGAACGAGAGTGATTGAATCCAATAACGGTGTATAAAAAAAAGGTATAAAACCAGCGCAAAATAAGTCTTAAAGCCGAATAAATCTTATTGGCGAAGTGGAGAGAAAAACAGAAATTTTAATTATTTTTAGATTTTATTTTACTACATATTTTGCTATTACTTTAAAACATATTACACATTACTTTTTAGTAAATAAATGAAATCAAATAATACAATTCAATTTTTTTTCTTCCTGATTAGTTATCGGCTTTCAAGATCATACTGGAAAACATATGCTATGTCATCTCTCTCTCTCTCTCTCTCTCTGTTCATCGCTAAGACTCTCCTCCACTCTGCGTCCAGTATAATTTGCTTCACATATTTTATCACCTGGTTCTTCCATCTTAATCTTGGTCGTCCTAATGGTATTTTTTCTACTGGAATGCCACATTGTACTAAGTATATAAGTGATCCGACTTTTGGCCCAAAGATAGATCTAAGAATTTTTCTTTCAAATATTAGCGGGTTATTCTATTGTGCTTTGTGGAGAGTCCATGTTTCGCGTCCATACATCACTACCGGGTGTTTCGGGACTCCATATAATTGCACCTTAGATTCTTAGACAGGATCCTTGACTTAAACAACTTACTCAGTCCAAAATAGCATCTTTTTCCTGCCTGTATTCTCATTTTTATTTCCTCTTGTATTTCATTGTTCTGAGTTATAAGTGCACCTAGGTACTTGAATTCCTTTACTTTTTTAAACTTATACATTCCCACTATTATACTTACACACAATTGAATACAGTTCAATACATATTTTAATGTTGCATATAGGTAACATTTATATGGTATATGTCCTTATTATTTATGAAAAAAAAATTGTGATTTTGGTTTGTTTTGTATTATGTTCTAATATTTCTGAAATATACTGCTCGTATACACACATTATAAAGCACGAATTGAAATCAGTATTAATCAAAAATGTTTATTTTCTTTCATTTTTTTTTACGAAATTTGAGTCTTATAACTGAAGTGGTAAGCCTTATAACCGAATTTTTTATAATGTATTTCGATAAGTCTGGACCATCTGGTTCCAGATGGTTTTGAGTCTAATAAGCGACTGAACCTTATATCCGCGAGTCTTATAAGCGGCGTCCACTGTATTACTCTACTAGCTACAATAAAGTGGACCTAGTCAACCTATTCAAAAATATCCTGTAACTCGACATAGTTTAATGACAATTTTAGTCGGAATTAAAAAAGAATGTAGTATAGGGAATTTATAATATTTCCTATACATATTTTTTTAAACATAAAAGTATAATGTTCTTCATATTTTATTATTTGGTACGTAAAGGTGATTTTATATGGACGTTGTGTGATGAGCTGTGTATTTATAATTATTTTTTAGTATTTTTAGAGGCTTATAGAATAATTCTTTATGATTACGTCACCAACAAGAAAATGCATCGTTTTACTGACTTATGCGTCACTGTACAGAGTGTATAACAGACGTCGTGCAAGCTTTTAATACGCTAAGGACCGGAAACGATTGGGACGCCGCTGAATGCGACAAGAAAAAAAAATTGCCAAAATGTACACCCGTTAACCCACAGCATCATATTATTATAGGTAGTGTTGTACAGTGACGGGGACAAAATTTAGCGGTGAAACACCCTACATTTAACATGCGACTGTAGTCTGTGATTCAAAACAGTTTATTCACTTGCAGTACCTACCTGTGTAAATATAACTGAAGTATAAAACATTATAAATCTAGCTATTATACGAATAACACGATGTTAATATATTATATTATGTTATGTTAATATATACTGTACATTCAGTACAGTCGGAATAGAGTATCAATAAACGAATACTTTATTAAAATGAGTTCGACGCGATTCAAGCGGTGATTTTCGCATTGATATCGCGGATGAATACGATTTGAAAATATAATTGGACTTTTTGTGCTCGCTTGTAGATGCACTGCTATTATATTATTATTTCAATTACTTCATATTAGATTCGTCGGAAAGCCATATAAACATATTATAATATAGTGTATAAATAGTTTCAGCATATAGTATAATATTACAGCTGCAGGCCACTATACAAGTTCTTATCATCACCGAACATCGTTTAAAACAATGACGACAACACTGCAACTAAGCAGTCTTATAATAATGTAGGTATGTATTATTGTGTGCCTAATAGATTTGACAAATAAATTTAACAAAGTTGTAATAAACATTGAAATAACGCGTTACATATTACCTGTACTTATTGTCTACATTAATAATATATTAAACAGATTATATCAAACGTTTAGTCTTTCATTACACAATTTATAGGTATATGATGGTATTAACAAGTTTCCATCGTCTTTGCTTTAACGATGTAGGTATATGTCATGGACCGCACAGAGAACGTAATCTTCTTGGACGATATTAATCAATATTTTGATTTTGACGGGCATAATATATATTAATTGTAAAAACAATTGAAAAAACTGTCGAAAATTACTGATATACTTACTTAGGATTTCACTCAAGGGGATTTTATTTGGGCGTTGGGCATTGTGTGATCAGCTGTGTTTTTATATTTGTTTTCTAGCATTACCTACGGGCTTAAAAAAATATTCTTTATAATTACACCACCTCTCTTCCAAAAAAAAAAAAAAAAAAAAAAT
This sequence comes from Pentalonia nigronervosa, assembly GCA_014851325.1. Lineage (NCBI taxonomy): Eukaryota > Metazoa > Arthropoda > Insecta > Hemiptera > Aphididae > Pentalonia > Pentalonia nigronervosa. The sequence continues at coordinate 124,445 of JACXSJ010000988.1, read as the reverse complement.
CGTAAGTACGCCATTGC